>CAUYQV010034239.1:0-104137 GCA_963574575.1 Galagoides demidoff | reverse complement strand
GACCCTGGTTTGGGGGACTGAGGGGAAGTGCAGTGCTACAGAGTCTCTTCTTGGGCTCTTCTCAGCCGCAGTCTGTGCCCTCAGCTTCAGTCATTTCCATTTACACATTTTGTCCCTTCTCTCTCTCCTGCCTGCTGCCTATTTGTGATGCTCAGTACATGATATCCTTTTCTCCAGTTGGTGCCACTCCTCTCGGCTTCTAGACCCTCCTCCTAGTGTCCAAATCCTTAGCGCCTCAATTTCGAGGTATAGACCTATTTCCCTGGAGCCCCTAAAGGAAAGCAAAAGACATTGGAGCTTGTGGAGACCAGCTCTGGATCAGCCCAAGGGACTGTCTGCTCTTATGAGCCAAGTGCCCTAAACCTCAATTTCCAAGGACTGTCTTCTGGAGTAGCCCCTGGACGATTGAAGGAGGTAGAGGTGCTCTTGTAGACAGCCTGTGAGTCACTGGGAAGTTACCACACCCTGTGAAGGTGGGGTACTACTGAAACATCACCCAACAACAGACAGGTGGCTGTGGGACTGGGGAACGGAAAGACTCAGATATTGGGCACTTAATAGAAAAACCCAGATTGCCTTGAAGAGGTGGCTGGAGGCCTGTGGGTGTTTAAGACACCCTGGGCGAGGTCTCTGTAGCATGCAGGAGCATGTTACTGGAACACAGAGAACACAGCAGAGAGAGAGAAGGGACTGTGAGTTTCTTTTCTTATCCTCTCTTCCAAGGCCAACACCTCTACCTGTGTGCTCCTAATAACCTTTTACTGAGCATTATTAATAAAATCATGTGTGCAAGGAATAAATATCATACAAGATTTTTAGAAGTTCTTCCCCCGCCCCAAATTCCTTCTCTTATTAAAGGGATGCAGATGTTTAAAAGGAAAACTTCTAACAGGGGAAAGTTGCCTGGTGCGCTGTGCCCTCCTGTCCGCCCACCCCTACCTTCCAAGTTATGTTTCTTTTCTCAGTGGTGTAAATAATGTGTGCTTGGTAGTAAGTTTTAAGGGTTTAAATGGATTGTTTTTCCCACCTACTGACTTCCTTCAAATTGTCTAGAATCTTGAAAAGTAGTCCATTCCACAGAAACGACAATTTAAGTATTGATTGCCCTGCGTGTTTTGTGGGCAGAGCTTCCCTCTATTCTCAGCCCCCGTGCTATTCCCCACAACAGGCTGAAACCCCTAAGGGCTGCTCAGGCTCAGTCCAGAATACAGAAACTGTGAGAAGCTACTGCCGCTGGCCTTTGGCCACTAGAGAGAGTCAGGCCAGCCTTGTGGCCCACGGTTTGTTCAGAGGAACCGCCACAAAGAGCTGGCCTTGCCCAGGACAGCAGCCGCCAGCAGCTCCTCCCACCCCTACTTTCTCTGGGCTTTTTATTACCTTTACTCCATCAAAGGAAGGAAAGCAATCAGTCTCTCTTCTACTTGTTTAATGAAAGAAAACATAATCATAGTTTGACACATTACTTTTGGTGGGTGCACAGAAAGAATATCCCATATTCGGAAGGGAGAAAGGAGGTGAAGGGGCGGGGGGTGAAAGGAAAACAAATTGGCTGCCTGCGGAGGTCCAGTGTCAAACGTCTGAGGAATCTTGTTCCTTTAGACACTGTGGGAAAGACCATGGCAACAAGGGGCCCGCGGAGTGAGAGAGACAGATGGGGAGATTTGCGGCCCCTCCCTTGGATTAGAAGACAGAACACAGAGGTCCAGCAATCCATTTTCCAGAGCCCAGGGTCATGTCAGAGTATTGTGGACCACAGTACCTGCTTTTCCTCGATGTTGTCTCAATAAGGGGCAGCAAAAAATTTCAAAGCAAATGTTTTTCATTTGTTCAGAGAAGACAGCTCAGCTTCCAAGTTGATGAGATAAAACATGTTTTTACCTAAAGCTACCAACATATCCCATCATGAATTTTCAGTGGTCCAACTGGTTTTGTACTGATAAACTGTTTTGCTGGAAATTCCTATTATTACCATCTCTAGATTTAAAAGCTTGATGGAGTAAGTGCAATATTAACTATCTTAGGCAAATATTACATAACACATCCTTTCTGTTGCAAACAAGGTTTAGTGATAAGATAAAGAGTGATTTTCTGACTTTAAAAAAAATCAAATTGAGAGCTTAAGCGTGGGAAATATTTAGTTAGCACATTTGTTATGTAGTCAACTTGTCATAAAAACCCTTTAAGTAGGCCACCATATAACTTACGTTATTCTTTGTCAGGCCTTCTTGAAAAAAGTTAAGTGAATGAAGCATTTAGCAAAAAGGAGGAAATTGGAGAAACAAGTTAAGGAAGCACAAAAATTAAAAGCTTCTTTGTTTTCAAAGTAGATTTGGTAAGCTGGTAGCATGCGCCTATAGTCACTGTTACTCCAGAGACTGAGGCAGGAGAATCACTTGAACCCAGGAGTTTAAGAACAGACTGGGCAACAGAGTGAGTCCCCATTTCTTTAAAAAAAAAGGGGGGGGGCATTTGATCATATTCCCTGTGACTGTTTCCTGTCTTCCCATCATCTCTAGGTTAGGGCTTTGAAAACATTCAAGGCATATACCTACTATTCTACTCCCTGGTAAGTGCCAAGTAGTGTATCTAAAACACTGTATACTACATTCATATTTAAGTAAATTAAGTTTTTTTAAAGTAGGCAGGAAAAGAAAACCTGGAATTATTTACGCCTCATCTTTAAGCAGGGATAGCTATCTCTGCCAGATTTCTGGTAGCCAGGGGAAGGAGAGACAATAACAGAAACTAGAAATGATGGGAGAAGGTGGGACCCCAAACCAGAGAGTGCCTCGGGCACTTGCCTATAGTAAAGACGGCAAGCGTTCCTTCTTCTTCTTGCTGGAATAGACCTGCAGGTGCCCTGGCCACTTGTCATTCTCCACAGTCAGTAGCTACGTCTTGGCTGGCTTCTCCTCATCTCCTGGCTGGATTGCCACCAACTGCCTCCCAACCCTTCCTGCCCACTTTTCTCCTGATCCGGCCTCCTTCTAATCTCTGCTTTACCTGACACCAGCTTAATCTTCTTAAAGTAATGCATTTAGCATTTTATTCCAAGAGCCTGCTCTGGCTCTCTGTTGTCCATGAGTTGTCAGCCCTCTCTGTCTGCATGCAGACCTGTTTGTGGTCAGTCTGCCCTGAGACACTTTTCTCTCCCACACCCCAGCAAACCTTTAACTTTGGGTGGCCCCCTTCCCCTTTGCAGCTGACTCCTCCTTCTTCCCTTCTCCTCCTCTCACTCAACCCCAGATCTGTACTTCCATCAGGGATCCCAGTCAAGGCCCCCTTATCCACCAAGTGCTTCCCAAGTGGATACCAGAGACTTTGGGGGCTGGTAGGAGCCTTAGAGATCATCTGGGCTGGCTTCCTCATCTCATAAAGAAAGAAGCTCAGAAACATTCAGTGACCTGCCCCAAGTAAAATGAGGCCTAGAATGCACATTCCCCATATCCCCCATTTTGAGGCTCTTTCTGTGTGCTCTGACCATCCCCGGTCCAGCCAGGCTGGCTCTGGGGAATTCTAATGCAGCCGAAGCATATGTCACACAGTTTCTCCTTGATGAGCTGGTGTCATCCTCGAGTGCACCGTGGATGTGCACCTCACCTCTGCACTTGGATTTTCTTCTCCCTACAGGACAGGAGCCCTGACTGCACTGTCCTGAGAGGCCACCGCAACCCCTGCCATCATGCGGGGTTGCTGGGGCTCACATGGGCTCCTTGAGCAATGAAAACTTTGAAAAGTGGGGTGCCTGTCTGAATGGAAAGAAAACGTTAAGGACGAAGTGTAAATTCCAAATGTAATGTTCCAGTGGTCAGATTTCAGGCGGAGGTTTCGTGGCGTATGCTTCTTTTCTGAGTGATATGTGTATTTCAGCCATGAAGTGATGGTGCCTTATTCCACACAAAATCCAAAGTAAAGCTATAAGCACAACCCATACTCAGGGATTTTGTGACATATTAAGCAAGTGAGCTGTTTCCTTATTTGTTTGTTTGCTTGTTTTAGCTGTAAGTATTCTCTAAGAACAATCAACTCTAAGATCTGGAAACTGCAACTGAAAATGCCATTAAGGGTATGCAGTGCTTACAGTTGCAAGGGAAAGGCCTGGGGCTCCCTGCCTCAGCCAGATGGCTGAGCTTCTATTAGGTTAGCTGCCTTGGCAATGTATTTTACTGACCTAGTCGGCCTTTCTTATCTGTGTCTCTTAGCAGAAAATGAATCACAGTATTCCAGACCTCTTTAAGTTCCCGCCCAGGGCTTGTGTGCATCTGACTGCAGGATCTATCTGGGTTCTGTCCTCACGGTATCTATGGGAGGTACCTGCTACAGCCAGAGATATTTGCGTGGGGACAGTGGCAGAGCTCTATGACCATGGAGATGGCCCCTTCATATTGTGAGACAGCTTGCAGCCTCCTACTCCTGGATGTTTACCCACTGGAGGGGTACTTTTACTTTACTAATGGGGACTAACTCTTCTTTCCTTAGAAATTCTATGACTCCCCCCCCCAAAAAAAGAATAAAGATTGGCTTTGTCAGCTTTTTTCACATGCTTCTAAATATGAATTAAGAGGTGTCTTAATATAGGCCTACTATAGAAAATAACCTTCAGCAAAAATTAAGCCCTGAGAAGCTAAGATAAATAAAGACAGGAGTCTCCTCTTGCTGGATGTTGCATAATGGGGATCTGAGACAGATTTAAAGTTCCACACTCTCACCCCTCCTGTATTCCTTAGTAAGTTGGCAGCCTTTTATATTTAATCCCAGATTTTGGTACAGGTTTGGATGACTTGGTTTAATAATTACTAATTGACAAATTCTAAAGATGGGGGAAGATGAAGGGACATAGAAACACTAGAGAAAGTAAAGTAATTGGTTGGGCCAAGGTAAAAGAAACTAAGTGGGCTGAGTGGTGTGGCTCAGCCTATAATCTCAGGCCAAGGTGGGAAGATCAGTTGAGGCCAGGAGTTTCAGACCAGCCTGGACAACATAGCAAGACAACCCCCTCCCATCTCTACAAAGAGTTAAAAAAAGTAGCCAGGTATGGTGGTGGCACCTATGGTCCCAGCTATTGAGAGGCTGAGGTGGGCTCATCATTTGAGACCAAGAGTCCAAGGTTATATAGTGAGCTATGATTGTGCCACTGCACCCCAGCCTAGGTGACAAAGTGACATGAGATCTCTGAAAACAAGAAACTGCATCTACTAGAGAGATGGTCAAAAGGGAAGAAAAACCCAAAATATGATCCTTAGTGCTGGGAAGCTTTCTCGAGTTGATAAGTCTCCTGAATAGCAGAGTGGAGCTCCCTCTCCTACTCTAGCACTGAGCAGCCTGCTTCTCCTGTTTGGATTTTCACCTCCTATGAGCAGTCACCTGAGAGAGAAGCAGTAGTGGGCGCCAAAGCTCTTAAAGGAGGCCTGCAGCTTCAGGTGGAGACGTGTGAATGTGAATCGTGCTCTTAAAGGAGGCCTGCAGCTTCAGGTGGAGACCTGTGAATGTGAATCGTGCATTTCCTGTGAAGGAGCCTGTCTGCATCCAGGAAACAGAGCAGAAAGGGATAATAAGTCAGTTTGCTAGAGGAAAACTTAACCCAAGGAACTTCTGGGGAAAGGGAGGAGGGCCTGGTAGCGAGCATTGGAGGTGATATCATGTTAAGAAAGTCAGATTTGGGGGGCAGCGCCTATAGCTCAAAGGAGTAGGGCGCTGGCCCCATATGCCACAGGTGGTGGGTTCAAACCCAGCCCTGGCCAAAAACTGCAAAAAAAAAGAAAGTCAGATTTGCCTTTCATTTCTGGTAAAAAGGAACAGGAAACTAGCAATACATCCCAGATGCTTAAGCAAAAATATATATGCTTTTACAACCTAAGTGCCTGTCAACCCATGAATGGATCAACAAACCGTGGTATATGTATATGATGGAATATTATTCAACCATTAAAAAAGATGAGGACTTTACATCTTTTACATTTACCTAGATGGAGTTGAAATACATTCTTCTTAGTAAAGTATCACAAATATGGAAAATTAAATACCCAATGTACTTGATACTAATATGGAATCAATATACAAACACATGCTCATAAGAACAATAAAACACTAATATAGTCTAGTTCAGCTGGAGGGGAAAGGGAAGAGGACATTTGGCAGAAGGAGGGAGGGCATGAGGTGGGATCTCACCTAATGTGCCCCTAGGTGAGGGTGTATAACACACCTCCTGGGTGAGGGGCTCTTCTACAAATGGAACTGTACCCTGGAAGTGAGAACAATATAACCTAAAAATTGTACCCTCATATTAATTTGAAAAAAAAATTTTTTAAAGACTCAAAAATATATATAAGTAAATGTAAAAAAAAGAAAGTATGATGGTAAAAATATATATTTATGCTTTTAGAAGGGAAAGGCAGAAAAATATGTTTGGCAATAAAACCCCCATCTTAGAAGGCTACACTGTTCTCATCATCAAGAGTGGATTTGCTGGTATTCCTCACTGAAATGAAAATTTCATATCCATGTCACCCTCATTCTAGCATCAAGTTTTATATTTAGCTACCAACTTAATTTTTTTCCTGAGCAAAAGGTAGTCATTTGTGAACAGGGATATTTCTCTTCATATGGCTGAGGAACCAATCTGACCATTAAGAAAGAACAACATATGAGCTGAAAATATAGGCCCACCTAAAGTTCCTCATTTCCTCATCATTATAAATAATGATGATAATGAGAGCAAACATTTATGCGCACCTACTATATGCCAAGCCCTGCTGACTCAGGCTTCCCGAGGAGCATGATAAAAATGAATGCAGGACAGGTACCATGACTCACCAGCACTCTGGGAGGCCAAGGTGAGAGGATTGCTTAAGGTCAAGAGTTTGAGATGAGCCTGAGAAAGAACGAGACCCCCATCTCTACTAAAAATAGAAAAATTAACTAGGTGTGGTGGCTGGGTATCTATAGTTCCACCTACTTAGGAGGCTGGGGCAGGAGGATCACTTTAACCCAGGAGTTTGAGGTTGCAGTGAGCTATGATGACAATATTGCACACTAGCCCAGCTGACAGAGCAAACTGAAAAAAAAAAGGGAGAGCAAAAATTTGCCCTGAGTCTTAACCTCTTCAAATCCCATCCACAGCAGCTGGGCAGGCTTCTGCTCATAGGAACGTGGCTAGGGTAGCCCTCTTCTCAGAGCCTCAGTGTCATGTGGTTGAACCCAGTTTGTTCACAGGCAGGTTCAGTGTTCAGGAATCCAGCAGAGCAGGTTGACGTGGACCCTCCCTCTGACAGGCTCTACCCCAAGGGAAGAGCAGGGAGACACAGGACAGGCAGCTTCACAGGACAGGAATGGCTCTTCTCAGGCAGTCCACACTGGTCATCCTCCCAAGGTTACAGAGGGTCTGGAGAGGATGGAGAAGTGCCGGGCCTTCCCTCCACAGCATGCCCTGAGCACCCGCGTTCCTTCCTTTCTTCCTGTCCTGTAGTGGCTGCCGCAGAGAGCTCCATTTGGCAGCGCAGTGGTGCTCTTGTCTATTAATGGAAACATTGGCCTGTCTCCCAGTATAACACAAGATAGGCCTGTGCATAAGTTATGCAATCTCTGCTTTGATGACTTCATCAGAAAGGGTGGGAGCAGTAAGAGAGAAGATTCAGGTTGAGGGAAATAGTAGCTAAGGAGAAAAAACAAAAATCTTCCTAGAGGCTAAAGACAGCTGAGACTGCTCCTCTTCCCTATTTTTAAGTCAAGGAGAGAAAGGTAGCAAACATATGGGTAAAAAACCTAATGGAGCAGTTGACAAACCACTTACAATCCATGTGTCCTGACAGCGTCCACGTGGATGCCACTTGGACGCCATATGCTGTGAAGCAGGTTTCACAGCCCTAGTGGCTCGGGTTTTCTTACAGCCCACAGAAAACACAACCCATGGAAGCAAATGTCAGTTTTCACCCCCATCTCAAGTTCTTGAACTTCAGAGGTCTTGGCTGGTTCTGGCCATGCTCTGTGGTTTCAAGCCAAGAATGGACAAAAGCCATGGAGAACAAGGTGGTGCCACAGAGGGCCAGCTTGTGGATCAAAGAATTCTTGGAAGATGGTCAGTGCCTTTCAGAGCTTTTTCTGGACTGGGGAACTCTTTGTTGAAGGAATGGAAAGCCAACCTAGCTCCTGAACCTTAGCCAAACCCAACTGTTCATGCCATGTCCAGATCTTGAAAGGGGAGCTGCCATTTAGGAATGCCCATTCACCCTGCAGAGTACAAGGTGGGCTCAGGTAGAAATAATCTAGGTTCCAGACATAACCAGCACTGCTCTTGAATTCTGTATTTTATTCCATGTCCTCTTAGATTTCTTCTTAATGCATTTTGTTTGTTTTTGGTTTTGTTTGTTTATTTTTTGAGACAGTCTCACTTTGTCACCCTGGGTAGAATGCCATGGTGTCACAACTCACAGCAACTTCAAACTCTTGGGCTTAACCTCCCAAATAGCTGGGACTACAGGTACCTGCCACAATGTTAGCTATTTTTTTTTTTTTTTAGAGATGGAGGGGTGTCTCACTCTGGGTCAGGCTGGTCTCAAACCTGTGAGCTGAGGCAATCTACCCACCTGGTATTATAGGTGTAAGCCACTGCACCCAGCTCTTCTTCTCAATTCGGTTTTTAAAGATATTATCCATGGGTGGTACCTGTGGCTCAAAGGAGTAGGACAGCGGCCCCATATGCCAGAGGTGGCAGGTTCAAACCCAGCCCCAGCCGAAAACTGCAAAAAACAAAAACAAACAAAAAAAACCATATTATCCATTAAATGTAATACAACATACAAATTTATAATAGAAAATTGAGAAAGTGTAAAAATAAAAACTTGTAATCTGGGTCTAATAAGAATCTTGGTGACTATTGTTTTAGAAACTGCTTTCCTTATCCCCCCCAACTATATATTGATATTGTAAGCTTTTTTCTATAAGACTAGCTAATCTGAGAAGGCATGATTTTTATTGGCTGCCTAGTATTCATGGTATGGATGTACCATAATTTATTTAATCAAGCTCCTATTGTTGCACACTAATGAACTTTTAACCAATTTAGAGTTGCTTTGGTAGTGGAATTAATCACAAGAAAGGGATCAAAAGGACTCTGTAATTTACATCAAAGGCAGAGGAAAAGCATAATTCTCAAAGTTGTATTTCTACTGGAGGGACCTGTGGTAACTATGTCCAAAGCACTGATAAGGAAAAATGATATTTTTGTTGTTTTTACCACCCTCCCCCAAGAATATCCTTGAAAGCCAGACCTTCCTGTGGCTGGTGGCACTCTCACATTTTGCATTGGACTTGTAGCTTTAACCGTTTCTTTAATACTCAGCAGAGAGAGGATCTGCTCAGAAGCCTGGAGAAGCAGTCCGTTAGAAGGGCATCTTTTTTGTCCTCTCTAGCTGTCATACGTGCTACAGATGTAGGCTAGAATTCTGTTAAGTTCAGCCAATATTTTGTTGCAGCTGTGGACCTAGCTCTGTGCTGGATGCCGAGAAGCCCCACAGTCTGGATTCTCAAGTAACTAAAGACACCATAAGGTTATCATCCTACTATGATAGAAAATCATAACTTGTAAGCATTTGAAAGTTAGGACTTTGTAACCTTCCATGTTACTTGGTAAGAATCTATAGGGTCTGTGCTCATGTATATATCATGAGCATGGAAAATACGCTATTGCATATAGGGGAAAAAGCTGGTAGAAAATACAAAAACACATCACAATATTAACAGTGGTTATTGTTGAGTGTTAAAAACAAGTATTGCCCTTTTTACTTTATGCTTTGTTCTTTCTATACTTTTCTGCATTGTTTTTCAAATTTCCTCCAGTGGTTGGGAGGCAGGAGGAAGAATCAGCAAAATGTGTATTTTTAAAATATTTGTTTTATCCAATGTCTTGGTGGAGTCTCCATTCTGCTCATTGAAAACCAAGCTTAAAATCTTATTTCCCATTGTTTTAGGAGCTAAGCTGGTTTTAGAACCAGAAACACAGCACTTGCCTTCCCCTCAAGGTGGCCTGGGTGACCAAAAAGGTACAGCAATCACTGTAAGAACCACAAGCCATTTGCTCTGTGGTCATGGGGTGCTGGTCACTGGAGAAATGTTGGCACCTAGTTGCTACCCAGTCCTGTGGGGTTCCCCCAACCTAAACTCCTCTTTGGCGGTTGAACAAGAATTTTGCTGAACCCAGCTAACAGCATTAGCACTGGGCCCCAAGTTCCTGCAGTTTCAGTGATAAGCTTCCTCAGATGACAACCTCCGCCTCAAACTCTGTCACCTTGGGGACACAACCATCACACTTCACAAACTGAATTTCATCAATAATCTCCTGAGACAGAGGAATTTAGATGGGGTGGGCTCTTTGGGAGTTTATGCATTTATTGTAAGAACCTTTCCAAACCCACAAAACTGTTCTGGAAAAAGAAAAGTCTGCAAAAGAAGCCACTCTCCTGAAACCAAATTTCTACCCTGACACTTGATCAACTTCAAAGAGAATTCTAAGGTTTTATTTCATGTTGTTTCTTCCTTCCACGTATGGTTGAATGGTCTAATCTTATGACCTTTCTTTAAATGTCAAAGTTGATACCACAGAGGCATCCCAATTTTGGGTATCAGGCAACATATAAAAAATGATGTATATTTTTGTGCTCTTTCAGTTTCATCCTTTGATCCCAATAGAGTTTCTACCTTTTATTCTTCTCCCTGCCCCCTTCCCATTTCTTTTTATTCCAGCGTCTTCCTGGGTGGTCTGCTCAATTTAGACCAGATGCATGTTATGGTCAGCGGAAAAGTCAGAATCTCAATGACACCAATACCAGCTGTGGGACATCAGACAAATTACTTAACCTCACAGAGACTGGGTTTTTTTTTTTTTTTTAATCAATAAAATGAGCTTAAGTATACAGGTGAAAGCACCTAGCAGAGGGTTTGCCTATAGTGAGGGTCCCATGAAGTGTTAGTTGTCTTCGTCTGTTGTTACTAGCTGGTCTTCTCCAGACCTGAAAAATCCTTTCCAACTAAAAGAGACTTTCCCCAAATCAGGGCTCCATAGTTCTTCCTTATTATCACAAGAGGGAAAGTCCAGTGATGTTGGATGCTCCCTTAGCAAAGAAATGACATGGGACTCACCCTCTCCTCAGTCTTTTCTGCTCCTAGGCCTCCAGGGCACAGTTGCAAGCACTGTCTGTCCTGAAAAAGAAGCGTGGCCCTGGGCTTCTCTCAGAATTCATGGGTTTGCATTACATACAAACATCACTGGCCTGCGCAACCTTCTGCAAAGTTTTAGAGTTTTTGTTCCAAATGCAGAAGAATTTGCCATACTTAAGCAACTCTGAACTGACTTGCTTTTGAAAGTGCAGGTCCACTAGCCAGGATTATGTGTCCCAAAGATTCTCAAATTATGGGGCTTTGTAATCACCCAAGCTTGTTAAAACAGCCTCAGAGGTTTTGATTCAGCAGACCTGGTGTGGAGCCTGGGAATTTGCGTTTCTAATATGCTCCCACGTGATGCTGATGTTCTGATCCTGGAACCGCTCTTTGAGAACCCCCGATTTAGTCCATTGCTCCCAAGTTGCCCACACTAGAGAGGGGTAAGGTTTTAGAATTTCCTTAGCCATTCCCTGTCTTGAGCCCTTCTTTAAGTATATCATCTCCAAAGTTTCCATTGTCAAGGAGTCTTATGAATGTGATTTCCATTTCAGGGGGATGGGGACTGAGGAGAGGTCAAATGGCTGGCAGGAGCCTCTGGGAGTCACAGCCAGGCGCCTTCATTCAGCCTCCACCTGGGGTGTTAGATGGGTCCTGTGCTGCTCACTGACTTGAAACTGCTGAACTTTTGTCCAGCAAGTGTGACGTTAGTTTTCAGCTTTGATAGATTTCCTCCTTCTGAAACTTAAAACTTTAGTACCTTGGCAGGAGATAGCCTCTGGATAATGGCTAGGGGTTGGACGTTTAAGTCTTTTGATGTAAAGAATTTGGTCGAATTCCATTTGGGCTAAAGATTCATTCAGTTTTTAAAATATGACCCGACCCAGTTCGGTATGTGTGTGAAAAGCACAGATTTGTTTTCTGGGGCGTGATTTATTGATAAACATTGATTTATCTTTAACCTACCATGAACCAACCCGGTCTCTGTCCCCACGCGCTCCCCGGCCACCTGCACACACGCTGTGGCAGGGGCTGGGAAATGTGCCCGCCAGCTCTCAGCGGCCTCTGGGCTCCGGGGCAGCCGCGCGCGGGCCAAGCTCCAGGGACCCCGGCGGTTCGCCGGAGCCCAGCCGGGCAGCCGCAGCCCGCGCGGGGACAGCCCAGTCGGCGTCTTTGTTAGGTCTGCCTGCGCGGAGAGGCACTCCCGGGCCTGCCGGGAGCGCAGGGGGCCCACTCCTGACTTCTTAGTCGGAGTCCCCAAAGGACTTGTAAGCATATAGGCTCGAGTCGAGAGGCTAAATTAGGCCCCAGGGGACTTCTTAAATAAAATCCTAAATTTCATTTCGGCTGCTCGTAGGCCAAGCGATCGCGAAGACTCTGAGCCAAAACGCCGGTACAGGGTAGACCCGGGGCTCGCTTCTCCCCGCCCCCTCCCGCGCCGGCTTTGTGCAGCCCGGGGTTCGAAGATCCGCTTCCCTCCCGGACTGTCAGCCGGAGTCTGGTTTATGCCACCCCTCCCCCTGCAGTCGCCGCTGTCCCCCACCATCTCCTCCAGCTCCCAGCCCTTCCGTTTCCTTCCACGTCCTCTTCCCGGGCCCTCCCCCACTCGAAATCTCCCTACCCTCGGGCTGGGAGAAAAGTCTGTAATAAGAAACCAGTTCGGTGTCAATCGGGGGGTGGGAGATAACCCCAGAGATACACCGCAATGGAGAGAGAACTCATTTTGTGTAAAGAGGGCCTCGAGTCACCAGGGAATTCCTGGATTGTCTCAGGCTGTCGTGTGTGATGTCCATCACGCCGTGCGAACACCATCTGCTCGGTATTATGCTCTCAGTTGCCAGGCTACCTGCTGTACGCGGTAACACTTGACTGCCTGGCTCCACGTTCGTGGCGTTAGCCCAGACGCGCGGGGCGGGGGACGCGCAGGGGGAGGGACGCGAGTCATGATTAAGCCATCTGCAAGGGGAGAGGGCGCGGCGGCGAGGCGCGCTGCTCGCCGCAGCACCAGGCTGACACCACCATCTGCTGGGGCAGGGCGAGAACAGCAACTGCTCCTTGTCCCCAGACGAGGAACGCCGGGAAAAGACTGAAGCCCGAAGCATCCTCAAGCCAGTAGTCTGCAAAGTCCGGGTCACCCCAGTCCCATCGCTGCCTATTGTAATCCCCCACACCCTTGCAAAAAGCTTGTAATCTTTGGTTCGCCGCCAGCAACCCAAGCCCCGCTTACCCAAACACTATGCACGTTCTTGAAAACACTTCAGAGAAATAAAGCTTCCTTACTCAAAGATTTATAAATAAACAGCTGGCTGTTCTTGGGAGATATTTTTACCACAGCTGTTTTTTGAAGTTGAAAACTGCCTCTTTAGGCGAGGTAGGGGTGTTTTTTTACACCTCCCACCTCACTCTAGTCTTTAGAAAATTGCTAAAATCGTTTTTCCCTGAAGGGGAAGATATGTAAAATAGGTTCATTGGTTTTGGTTTTTCCTCTTTTATTTTACTAGAGAGGGTTTAGACTCTTTGGAGAGTATTAAAGATCTGTGCAGCCAATAGGATTTTTGGAGGGGAAGAGACTATTAAGATTCTTGGTAGAAGGCAAGGGATGTAGTTGGGCAGGGAGTGGAGTGGAGAACAAACCAGTAATTAAAACTAAAAATACGGCATCATTTAGCTTCCAGGCATTATATTTCCGATGACGAAAGCTCGGCCTGGTTTTCTCTAATTGCACATCGCAGTACGTGTCCTTCTTAGAAACAAGAGTGGTGACTTGAAATCCTGAAATTTGACAATTTCTCATTAAGTTCTCTTAAAAGAGGCTTTGTCATATCAAACAGTTAGTGGCCTCAACCAGCTTAATTTGTAAGGCACATCTCTTGGTGCATCTGCACACTTTGAAATACACACCTCAAACTGGGGCCTTAGCTGTCTGTCACTCACTATTCAATGCAGCAAGACTTGTTGGGAAAATGCGAAAGATATTTCCCATGGAAGGCAATCCTTTAGGAATGCACAAAGCCTTTCCTGCCTGTAGGGCTTCAGTAAGAAACCGGAAGGCAAAAACCTTGGGGAGGGAATCCTTGGGGGACATACATAATCCTGGAAATAATAACCTGACTATCCCTTTGAGAGGGTTTTGTTGGATCACACACACACACACACACACTGTGCTTTTGAAGTATTTCTTTTAGGTCCAGGAAGACAGGGGCAAAAATTGGTTTGATGTATCATCATCAGTCATTACCCCCATTTACCTGTCCCTTTCTTTCCCTGGTGGAGAGAAGGTTTGGAAAGCAACACTTCACTCCTTACACTTCTGGGCCCGCTCCCCATCTGTGCAGGGCTGGTCACATAGGTCTCAAAATGCACAAAGATAAACAGGGCCAGTCCAGACTAGTCCTCTCAGAAAAACCAACCTGAAGTAAACTTTATTTTCCCTAGGGTCTCATTTTCCTCCTTATCAAAACTGGAAAGTATCAAATATGTTGAGATACACAGGAAAAAAAGGTATATCTGTATTTCTGCGAACTGGTTATTTATATTTCAGTGTGAATTCGTTTGTTAAGGTGTTAAGTCAATCAACCATTTGTCTTTAAAGGTGGCAAGAAAAGCTTTATCCAAAAAGGCTTAGAAAATAGGTAGCAAGTATTTGCGGTGGAGGGAGGGAAGACCTTCAAATACCTAGACCCTTGCAGGGGTCAATCATAAAGTAAACTTTTTGGTAGCATAAAGGTTCCTGGCATTTATTTTTTATTTTTATTTTTTGCATTTGTTAAGTAAAGTCCCTCTTATAATCATGTCCCACCCCCAAGAGGTATGCCAGACACCATGACCCCCCCAACCCTCTCTCAGGTTCCTGACATTTTTAAGTTGTTTTTGTTAACATCAAAAATATTTCTAAAAAAAAAAAAATTTTTTTTCTAGTGGGGCATGCCTATACTACTAGCGCTTTGGAAGGCGCAAATCAAGAGCATCACTTGAGGCTAGAAGTTTGAGGTTCCAGCCCAGGCAACAGAGTGAGACTTTGTCTCAAAAAAGAAATTCATAGCTCTCTACCTTATCATCAGAAAATACAAGGACAAAAACTTTTATTAGCTTCAGCTACAGCCCTTACAAATAAAAAATTGAACATAATACTTTTATGAGACGCTCTCCATGTATTTAGTCTACAGGCAATTATCAGGTGCACACATGGCACTATTAGCCCACAGTCTAAGGCCTGAGCTAGTAAAAGGAATTCTGCATTTGAGCCTTCGAGTACTGCTGGGTAGGGTCTTCCATTTACCAGCTGTATGACCTACTATTGTACTAAGTGATCAGCACTTATTTAGCTTTTTTTGTTTCTGGGGTGAGAGGATTATGTTTTGTGTTTGGGTTTCGTTTGTCTGTTTTGCTTATTTTTCTGTTTGGGTAGATGGAGGAAGAGGAGAACAATTGAAGATGAAGTTTAAGTAACTCACAGGTGCATGAGAGGCTCATCCCTGGACAATAGAGGGAAGGGAGGGTCATAGCCGGGGTAGCGAATCCAGGACTCTCTAGGAGAAACAGAGAAACTTCAAGTATATACCCTGAGAGGAAATTGCCAGCAAGTTTGACAAGATCTCTATTGAAAAGGTAGCAAAGCAAATAAGAGGAGAAATATTAAAATTTATTTTGGATTAATTTTTTTTAATAACTACAGAGTTTTTCATATTCATTTCTTATTTAGGGCTAATAGTAGCACTTCACAAAATGACTCTGTGTGTCCCTATATGTGTGCCCATTTAATTTATGTCAACTCCTCCATGTTCAGCTTAATTGCTTGAAATTTTAATGAGTTAGATTTAGAAGGAATATTTCTGCAGAATTTCAGACAGTACTTGCCACTGCCAGGAGTGCTTGATAGAACAGGAAAGAAGGTGTCTAGAAACGAGTCTTAAGGTCGCACACACCCTTCCCATCAGCCATTTTTCCCTAATAATCTGCACAGTCTGGCTCTGAGCACATCAGCACATTCACCAACAAGTTACTTGGGCTGCATGGGATTAAATCTTTGCCACTTTACCTCTCATTCCCTAAGGATCGGTCCTTAAAAGTTGCTATTATTTGACTGACTGACACATAATTATAGAATCAAGAGACCAAATCTAAACCCCCATATATAAATTGCTCCAGACAGATGAGATCCAGGTCTATTTTTAAAGATGCTGGGAGGTTACCTCACTTAAACATTCCCAATGCTTACTATCAAAAACTCTGATCAGCATGATTTTTTAAAACACACATATCAGGATTCTCAAATGTTGCCATTAATTAGAATTCCATTAAATATCTGATGTTGATTAATAAATCCCAGCAGTCTTCTGCAAATATTTCTCTTGTTAAGAAAATGTGCGTTGTGGGCTCCGTGCCTGTTGCTCACTGGTTAGGGCGCCAGCCACATATACTGGGGCTGGTGGGTTCGATACCAGCCCAGACCTGCTAAACAACAATGACAACAACAAAAAATAGCCAGGTGTTATGGCGGATGCCTGTAGTCCCAGCTACTTGGGAGGCTGAGGCAAGAGGATCACTTGAACCCAAGAGTTTGAGGTTGCTGTGAGCTATGATACCATAGCCCTCTACTGAGGGAAACCTAGTGAGACTGTCTCAAAAAAAAATAAAATAAAATAAAGAAAACATCCATTGTGGCCAAGTTGACTATAAGGAATAAGGATTAACAGATAAAGTCTTGCATATTTCAGACTTATTGGAAACTCAACCTGCGGGCTTATTTCCCTCCCTTGGAGGAATACACATGTTAGTTGAATACTCAGCCCACATTCATCCATTAGTCAGTCCCATCCCAAAAGAACCGGACTTGGCTTCCTATTTCCCAGAACTGTATTATCTTACTGTCCTCTTTGAATCTCTCTACTCAGGTTTACAGCCAGGTTTGAGGTTGTTTTTATGGAAATGTTACTCATGCCACTCATACCCCTTGGGTGCCCAAGCTGAGACATCTGCCCCATTCCCCTTCTTCAGGAGCTTTCTTTTAAATGATGTTGAGTGTCCCTGGGGAATCACTGCATCACTCTCTTCTTGTCCTCCCAGGAGCAGCACCCGGTTGGGCTTCCCCGAACCACAGGCCCCATGCAGCCCTCTGTGCCACCAGGCTCAGGCGGCATGGTCTCTGGAACCAGTCCCTCCGGTCCCAGCTTCCTGGGCAACCAGCCCCCGGCAGCCATCATGAAACAGATGCTCATGGATCAGCGGGCCCAGCTGATGGAGCAGCAGAAGCAACAGTTCCTGCGGGAGCAAAGGCAGCAGCAACAGCAGCAGCAGCAGCAGCAGATTCTGGCCGAGCAGGTAATATGGCCCTTGGCGTGATTCATTAATTCAGCAAGCATTTATTCAGCACCTGCTATCCAGGAGGGAGTCATAGTTCATGTCTTCCATCAAGATGCTTACAGTCTAACATTTTCCAGGATCACAGAAGAACCTGCAAAACTTAGATCTTCCAATTAGTTAGGGCGTTTTTTTTTCCTTTAATGAATTAGTTCGTTCTTAAAAGATAGGTTTCAGCCCTCGATTTGAAGGCTCATTCACCAGAAACATTTCTTTGATTCAAGCCTAACTCCTTTTCTCCTGATTTCTGATTTCTGGTGCTGGGGTCTTCCTAATTGGCTCACGGGAGAGAGGGGGGCTGCCTCACATTCTTCATGAGCCCTAATATTTCTAGTATGAAGCAAAAAATATAATTCAGAGGATTTTGTTTCTTGGAGGAAAGTGACAGGAGGGATTAAGGAGAATTCTATAGAATTGGTCATGAACAATGGACCAGGAACAATAGCAGAACAATAGGGCCCACAGAACTACCTGGAAATCTGAACCCAGGGTCACAGAGAGGGGGCAGCCTTCAGAAAATTCCCAACAGCTTTTAAAACAGCTTAGGAAATCTGTGAGTTAAAGAAAGACCTAACACAAATATAGCTTTACCTTAGGCATCTTTGTCCACCCCTGCCATATAATTCCTCCAGCTTTAAAAGAAAGCCTTCCCTGTGGACTGCTCCTGTAGGTTTCGATTTATTTTGTTTTCAGAGATGCCCTTGCCTGATTTAGTATTATCCCAGGGAAAGGCCTGAGGCTGTCCACAAGAGATCCCTCAACAGCTCCTGTGGGGTCTGCACGGGATCTCGGACAGCAGCCTCTTTATTATGGGAGGTATGAGGCTGTCACATAAGGCTCAAAGCCCAGAATAGCTCTGCGTTGTCATTATCCTTCCAGTAGGATCAGAATCTTGGAAATTTCCCAAGCATCCACCGCCACCTGCATACAGGATACTGTGTAGGACACTGGCAGGTTGAGGTCGCTACTAACCAAGAACAACAGTTCAAAGGAACACCAGCCATCCCCTAAAGAGAAAAATTATACTGTTGATCACAGTTCACTTATGTTCCCTTTTTTGCTTTTGTTCCTGAACAGCTGTGTAATTATCTCCCTTTTCACCAAGGTCAGTCAGCCGCCTGGCAGCTATTGTACAAACAAACCTCTATCCCTCTCACCTGCATAAGGTGTGTGACAAGGAATCATCTTCATCTCTCTCAGGCAGTGAGAAATGGAGCTGCTGAGGGCAGCTGGGCTCTATAAATCATCTCCTTAGCCAACCCCCAGGAAATATCAGATGTGCCTGATATGTTTGCGTGATGACTTTTGATATGTGTGCTATGACCAAGGCAAAGTAGAGTCAGGGGACATGTACCAGCCTGGGGGCATGGGTGGGGGGTGGTCCCGCAGGGCAAGGCCTACCCCACGCTGAGGAGCAAGGAAGGACAGAGGAGAAAAGAGATGCATCAAAATGACCCCCAGTGGCAGGTGAGAGATTGGGTGACACCCCTCGGATCCAGGACACCAAGAGTTACAGCACTCTTTGGAAGAGGTGGGGCAAGGGGAAGCTGTGACCTGAGCAGTCGATGGCTTGTCTCAGGGCCAGAATTTGTCCTTTCTTTTGCTTGTAATGTGATTTGGGAAAAATCACTCATCCTCCTTCTTCTTCTGCCAGATTGGGTTTTAATAAGTTCCCAGCCTTCTTCATATAGCTGTTTAAGGGTCACCTGAGGTGATGTGTGTAAACTTCTTTGGAAGCTGTACAGTGTACACAAATATATGTGAGGACCTATCACATGACCCTGGTGTCAGGGAGTGCAGCCAAGTCAATGTCCCATCTTCCCTGCACCTGGAGACCGTGGTTATCCAGGCAGGTTATCAGGGGCCTACAGGTGGAAAGCACTCAGTTTTGTGTTTGAAGAGTGAATATTGCCAACACCAAGCGGATGATCTTGATCTGGCCAAGCAGGTAACGTGGCCCTGCAGTAACACTTTCAATTTTGGCAACAGCATTTTGGGTTTCCCAAAAGGACATGTGAGTGAAAACAGAAGGATTTAAGATTTTGCATGTCTTTGGGAACTTTCAAATGATTCTCAGTAGAACTGGAAATCAGAGCAGAGCAGGTTGAAAGCAGGCTTGAATTAACATTTAATGCCTTGTCCTCCAAGAGTGTCACTTCTCACCCATTCACAAAGAATCGACAGAACTGTGAACTTTAGATCTGAAAGAAGCACTCCAGGTCATAAAGCCCCATCATTTTACAAATGAGGAAACTGAGGCCAGGGAGCTTACGTGGTTTATGTGAGACCACAGAGCTAAGAAGCAGCAGAGGCAGGATGGAACTGGGGGCACCTGACTCCGGGCCACACCCTCAGTCCACTGTAGGCTGCCCCCACGGCTCTTTCCTAGTTGTAAGGGGGGGCAGATAAATTCTTATATGATATGGGAACTTTGAGAAGAAGCTTTTAAATGCTCAGCTTACTCTCAGTAATGTCCTTATACTGCTGCTTGAAAGATTTATGTGGTTTGTCTACACTATAATAATCTACACAATCAATTCATTTCAACAGTTTTCTGTAGAAACTATGGTAGGCACCACAGGATGGGCTCCACAGAGCAGAAGCTGGGTTTTTTCTTTGGTTGCCAGAACCCTGGCTGGCCTTGTAGAGAAAGAGAAAAAGGAAAAGAAAGAGAAGGAGAATTATAGAGCTGCCCAGGAACAAACAGAAAAGAGAAAAAAGTAGAAATAAACACACACGTTAAGAAGTGGTCAACGTGTGTTATTTTTATAATGAACACTCTAAGGAGCCGGGACCTTCTTATGTGTTCTTTATAGCCCTTGCAGATGAAAGGTGCTTAATGAATATGCAGCAGCTGCAGGAAGCAGTGTATGCGACATCCCGAAGGTCATGCAGCTACTTGACAGCGGACCTGGAACTAAAACCTCTCTCTCTGCTCTTTCCACCTCACTCTTATTTTCTCTCCTTTCTCACATGCAACATGACAATGATAATAGCCTTCCCAGGATATTGGCAACAGCAGAATCCCCTTGAGTGGAGGAAGAAAGACTAAAAAGCAGGCCTCCTGGTACATGTGGCATCCCATGTGGTTTCCTCAAAGCAGCAAATGCTGAATAGTTTACTTGTAGAGATGTATTTTATTACAGGCAATATGGCTTCCCGGGAATAAGGTTGGCTTTGTTTTTTTTTTTTTTTGGTCCCTGAGGATCCCATCTTCCTGTGCCCAAAGCATCTATTTAGGTCATTTAAAAAGTAGTTGCCTATGGCTTTGAGCTTGGTCCCCACAGTGCTAAGGAAAGTACGCTGATATTGGAAGTCCAGGTCAAAACTTCTTCCCTTGGTGCACGTTCTTCAAGAGCCAGCAAGTCACACGTCAGAAACCCACATGCAGATATTCACCAAAAGGTTCATAGCAGCCATATTTGTAGCCGCCAAAAACTGGAAACACCCTGAATGAATCACTGGTAGAATAGGTAAATAAATTGTGGTATTTACTATTTGACATATGACATTCAACAGTGAGAAGGAAGAAACAAGGGTACACATCAGTGTGGCTGAGTCTCACAGATACAGTGTTGAATGCAAGCAGCCAGACGCAAAAGCACCAAAGCACAAATGCAGACAAAACCCATCTATGTTGCTGAAAATCAGGATGTCAGTGCCTCTGGGTCACAAGAAAGCAATGGCTGGAAGGTGTGAGAGGATCCTGGCAATGTTCTGTTTCTTTTTTCTTTTCTTTTTTTTTTTGAGACAGAGTCTCACTATGTTGCTGTGGGTAGAATGCCATGATGTCACAGCTCACAGCAACCTTAAACTCTTGGGTTTGCATGATCCTCTTGCTTCAGCCTCCCAGGTAGCTGGGACTATAGGTGCCTGCCACAATACTCAGCTAGCTTTTTCTGTTTTTAGTAGAGACAGGTTTCACTCTTGCTCAAGCTGGTCTTGAACTCCTGAACTCAAGCAGTCCACCCATCTTGGCCTCCCAGAATGCTAGGATTATAGGTGTGAGCCACCATGCCCTGCCAGTGTTCTATTTCTTGATGTAGAGGCTGACTAGAGTGTGTTCATTTTGTGAAAATCAATCCAACTGTATACTTAGATTTTGTTCACTTTGGCTGTATGTATGTATTTTTATTCTTCACCACAAAGTGTAGTTTTGGGGAGGGGGGAACCCTGTCTTCCTAAGAACTGCCAGGATATTTAATTGCTTACTCTTTCCCATCTCACTCCCCGCCCCTCTTGTCCTCTCTCCAGCAGCTGCAGCAATCACATTTACCCCGGCAGCACCTCCAGCAGCAGCGGAATCCTTACCCAGTGCAGCAGGTCAATCAGTTTCAAGGTGAGGCCTGTGCAAACCTCTCCCACTGTGTACTCCAAGCATAAGCGAATATATAGCCAGGGGCATTGCTATCCGTGCCGTATTTGTGTCCAGGTAATACTCAATATGTTCGACAATTGGTAGGGAAACGGCGCTAAATAATTGGAACAAGTTTTCGGAGGCCTTCTGTTGTGCCAGGCATTAAAGCAATTTGGTCACTCGATCACAGTGAGGTTGTAGTGGGGCCAGGAAGGGGTCAGAGGAGCTGTGGGAACTGGGACTGGGATAGTTGCTCGTTACCAAAGTTACAAGATCAGTAGTTTAACAACCAGTCAGGACATACCAGTGTCTTGGCCTATTGTCAGCCTTGTTGATATTAGATTGTCATCTTAGTAACCTCAGGAACAAAAGTCCTGCGCCCCATCTGTCTTGTTAATCTCTGCAGGTCACCTAACCAAAGCCTTCACTTCTAACAGCCAGAGTAGACAAATCTGGCTTACAACTGCTAATCTCTGCTGAATGTGGAAGACAAATAAGCCGTTTGAGGCTGACTGGACTGTCCTGATCCTGCCACCATTTGTGGAAATCCCAAATCGTGACCCCACAGCAGTGCGTACACTGTATGTGACACACATTGCCACTCCTCTGTAAATGTGGAAGGCCCACTCGAGTATCAGGCCCTCCCATTTTTAATAAAGAGAGCCCCTGGGGGGCTTGGGAGTGATAAAGGAAGACCCTACATATCCTTCTCAGTCTTATCTACCAGAGTTTTCAGAGGACTACAGAAGTCACTTAGTAGCAGAAATCCTAATGCCTGTCCTCTGCCCGTTTTGTAGGATCTAGAGCAATAGGTCCTAACTTCTCAAGAGTTAACTGGCCCTTTACAAATATGCAGGAAGCTATGACGCCCCTTGCACAGAATTATGCATATATGTAAATACAGTAGAACCTCTGCAAGTTGACCACCCAAGGGACTGTAACAAACTGAACAACATATAGAGGTAGTCAACTGTATGTTGACCTAGGCCTACTGTCCTGATACATACATGTGGTGCATTCATGTGCAGTCTAAAATTAGGTCAATTTAAGGAAGTGGTAATGTAGGGAGGTGGTCAACTATGGAGGTTCTACCATATATACAAACTTGACATCATTACAGATATCACCTTCCTGAGGTTTATTAATAGACTGGGTGAAAAATTCCTGATCTAGGGTAGCATGTTTTAGTCATCAGGTTGCAATGGATCATGAAAATAATTTAATGGGTCCCAATTAACATTTCTTAAATAGGATAAAATAGAAATTATCAGAGCACATCAGAAACTTTGGCTAATGTTATAAACCTGCATGTATATGGTCATGACTGTGAGTTGTGGTTTAAAGGCCATTGATGTTTACTGACAGATCTCACTGACAGTTGTCTATGAAAATACTGGCTTGAGTAGCTACCACTCCCTTCCTTCCCTGGGACACTTACATCCTACTAGATCCCTTTGGACTTGACACAGAGAAGGACAAAAGGAATTGAACCGTCTACAGGGGTAGAACACACTAAATCAGTACCAATTTTCTTTGAAGAATTACATTTCCCATTTTGTTGTGGGTGGGGAAGAGTGGGGAATAATTATTGTTGCAGATACAACCCCTTCTTTATACTTGTAGTCCTCAAACTTTAGACTGCATCAGAACCACCAGCAAAGCTTATTAAAACACAGACAGCCCAACCCCGTCCCCAGTGTTTCTGATTTAGTAAGTCTGGGTCAGAGCCTGAGAATTTGCATTTCTAACAAGTTCCCAGAAGTTGCTGATTCTGGCTGGTTCGGGGACCACACTTTGAGAATTACTGCTTTATAATATGAGCTAATTAAAAATAGAAAATCTGCTAAAATCCAGCTTAGTATCCCTTAAGTTCTCGAGGTTGATAACTCATTTATTATGTAGGGAGGATGAAGGACCCACCAAAATTTAATAATTCTTCTGTATTGCAGAACACAGACATATATTTACATGAGCTACCCTGAATGTTTTGAGTCCAGTTTAAAAGTTCTATTTCTTGAACTTTTCTGATACCCCAAAGCACAGATAATCAGCCTAAAAACGTATCTGGATGTAAGTTAAACAGCCAGTGTAACAGTTTAGGCTGCCTAAACTGATTAGTTTCATGCATACTAATTTTTTTACTGTCTTCAGTATTTTCATGTATTTTTAGACCCCAAAATGGCATGATATTTTGCACCTGGGAAAATAGCAAATTGATACATAATTTTTTTTGGGGGGGGGGATTAACTTTTTTTGGTGTTAGGAATAAGTTGGATAAGAATCTACACCAAACTCTCACTGCTACGTATTTCAAAGGTCGTAATGACTATCTCTCATCAAGTTCTGTGCCTGTAGGTAGTATTATAGGCCTATGGGGAAATGCTTACTTTTCACAAATATAGGCTTCTTGGGAGTGAAAATAGAACATAGATCCTTTTAGGAAAAAATGCATCTCTGTTTGAATTTAGAAGATTTTCTTTAACAACATGATATCAAAAAAAATCAATTTGGAGGTTCTACTGTATATTCAAATTTTTATATCATTAAAATATTGCCTTCCAGATGACAAAAAACATTAATTTGACTAAAGTATCTCACAATAACATCTGTTTTAGACAAAAGAAAAAAAGAAGTAGTAGTTTATTGTTTAATATGTGTAGCAACCAGGTAAAGACAAATTAATTCTTTGGATGTGTTTGAATCTTTTTCCTTCATATATTTATTAATAAAATTACTGAAGGAATAAAACTAGATTAATAAAAGACTTTATTTCTTGTAGGTTGAAAATATTGTGCTGAAGGCTGGTTTTAAAATGCCTTTTTTAGGCCTTGTGTGATGGCTCACGCCTACAATTCTAGCATTCTGGGAGGCCAGGGCAGGTAGATTGCCTGAGCTCAGGAGTTTGAGACCAGCCTGAGCAAGATCAGACCCCATCTCTACTAAAAATAGAAAAACTAACTGGGCATTGTGGTAAGCCCAAGAGTTTGAGGTTGCTATGAGCTAGGATACCATGGCACTCTACCCAGGGCCACAGAGTGAGACTCAAAAAAAAAATAAAAATACAGTTCCTTATTTAAAATAAGAATTACATCTAGATAGTACAGTTATACACACTAAATAAAAGTTTGGCTTAGATTTGTGTTTCATTACCTATGAAAAGGCATTGCAGCATGTCTACCCACTAAGGAAAGGAACCTATTTCTTATTCACAAAATTAGTCCAGACACTATCCAGTCCTTCAACATATCCATTATAAATATACCCCTGAAAATGTTCAAATTGTGAAAATCCTGTCATCTATTTCCAGCAGTCCATCAGCCTGTTTATGTAATTTGGGTCTATGAAATCCATCTCTGAGTCAGCAATACTTTTCTGTTCAATTTCGTTATCAACAACTTGATAACCCATTATCACCAACACCATAGTTGATCTGATTGGTCATGCAATCAATACAAATTTAGTTGTTAAGGTCACAAAACTTCATAACCCGATTTCAAATTGCAGTCTATACTGTCATTCTATGTTTCATTGGAAACTTCTGATTTTTTTTTAAAAACCACTTAGATATAAACTTAAAACAAATAATTGAAACATTTCTAGGAATTTCCCCAAGATCTTTCAAGGTTCCCCACCTAAACCATTCCTTTCATTTTTCAATGCACTTATGCTATTGATCTCAAACCACAAAAACTTAAGTCATAATCAAATTTTCCGTTATTTTCTTTCTTAAAGAAAGGAAGAAAATATGGAGACATATTTGCTACCCAGAAATCAATAATCCTATCAAAAAGACAAAAACATGCTTCAGTTATCTGCCAAGGTGCCAGGTTTAACAAGGTTAGACTATTCTTATCACAGGTCCAGGTGGGATCAAATTTGCTTAGAACATCGATTGGCCCCCATGCTGCGTCTTCTTTAAATGTCCAGGAAAAACTATTTTTCTTTTGCTTGTAGACTTAATCATGAGCAGGGACATAGAAAAATCCATATTTGTGCACGTCCTAGTCCTTTATAACATTGCCTGGTGTTGGAAATTTCCTGGGAACACATAAAGAAGAGCTCACTCAAATGCCTAATTAAGGTTGAGTGACTTGGTGTTGCTACTCTGGCCAAATTTTAAACAGCATTATTAAAAGTGTGTTAGCAATCTGCCGAGAGAAGTAATCATTGCCAACGTGAAGAAGTGGACTTCACTGCAGAAATGCATAAAGTTCATTGCCAAGTAGCAGGAGGATTTCTTTTTCTAGCAGCTCAGGAAGCTGTCCAGTTTGCAGTGACATGTTATGATTCAGAGAATCTGGAGCATGTGGAAATCTACAGAGTGGATCCAGAAAATGTTCCATCTGTCAAAATAGCTGCTTAGCAGAAGTGATGGCCTTTAACCTCTCAAATCCTACTCAAGTCTTAAGGGAAATTAGTCTAATGGGCTTTATGGATAGTATTCTCTCCTGAGCTACGTTCCACTTCACAAATAGAATATGCAAAGTGATGAGCCCTTTCTTCTTAATTTAGCCCAAGAGGTGAATTTCCTCTCACCTCCAAAGAAAATGGTATCTTCCTGGTTGAGGACAGCATCATCTCCATAAGAGTGAGAAATAATTTGCTTCGGAAGTATAAAAATAACATCAGGGTATGTTAAGCAGAAAGGTCAGTTACAAAAACACATGTATGATAGGATCCCAATTTTTGTATGTTAATAAGAGAATAGTCATTTGTGGATTGGTGGAAATTTAGATAACTTTAATTTTTGTCTTTGTGCCTTTTTTAATACTTTCCAAATTTTACAAATCAGAAGAAATGTATATGTTACAATTAGAAAAATAATAATCATTTTCATTAAAGATTTATTAACAGAGTAAATCTTTTCACATAAAGGAATTTTGTTACTCCCAGAGAAAATTCCAACAACTTGTTACAATGTATGGCTTATGGAGAAGAGTGAGTGGTGTGTGTCTTTTTTTTCCTGTAGGCTCTCCCCAGGATATAGCAGCTGTGAGAAGCCAAGCAGCCCTCCAGAGCATGCGAACATCACGGTTGATGGCACAGAACACAAGCATGATGGGAATGGGACCCTCTCAGAACCCAGGGACAATGGCCGCAGCAGCAGCCCAGTCAGAGATGGGACTGGCTCCTTATAGCAACACACCTACCAGCCAGCCAGGAATGTACAGTATGAGCACAGGAATGACCCAAATGTTGCAGCACCCAAACCAAAGTGGCATGAGCATCACACACAACCAAGCCCAGGGACCGAGGCAGCCTGCCTCTGGGCAAGGGGTTGGAATGGTGAGTGGTTTTGGTCAGAGCATGCTGGTGAACTCAGCCATCACCCAGCAGCACCAGCAGATGAAAGGGCCAGTTGGCCAGGCCTTGCCTAGGCCCCAAGCCCCTCCAAGGCTTCAGAATATTATGGGAACAGTTCAGCAAGGGGCACAAAGCTGGCAACAGAGGAGCTTACAGGGGATGCCTGGGAGGACTAGTGGAGAATTAGGACCATTCAACAATGGCTCCGGCTACCCACTGCAAGCTGGCCAGCCGAGACTGACCAAGCAGCACTTCCCACAGGGACTAAGCCAGTCGGTCGTGGATGCTAACACAGGCACAGTGAGAACGCTCAACCCAGCTGCCATGGGTCGGCAGATGATGCCAACCCTCCCGGGGCAGCAAGGCACCGGCCAGGTGAGGCCAATGGTCCTGTCTGGCCTGAGCCAGGGTGTCCCTGGCATGCCAGCATTCAGCCAGCCCCCAGCACAGCCACAGATGCCCAGTGGAAGCTTTGCTCCCAGCAACCAGAGCCAGGGCTATGAGCGGAACACGCCTCAGGACATGTCATACAATTACAGTGGCGAGGGAGCTGGGCCTTCCTTCCCCGGCCTCCCGGACAGTGCAGACCTTGTGGACTCCATCATCAAAGGTGGGCCAGGGGATGAGTGGATGCAGGAGCTTGATGAATTGTTTGGTAACCCCTAGTCAAGAGGGCCCCCAGGAGCCACAACTCTACTGGTTGAAGCTTAAAAAGTGAAAAAGAAACAGGATGTTGGCTCATCCTTGTTTTTTTGTTTTTTTGACCCACGTAAACTGAGCAAAACTGCAGATGGCTGACATTGGAAGATCCAGGTGTCAATCCACAGTCCCACTGGGCCTCATGTCACCTGATTTCACACAGCAACCAAGATGAGATGCCATGCAGATGCCTGCTGCCAAGGGAGACACCAGAGGAGCCCGTGGGGGAAGACGAAGCCAGCCAGAGGTCCTGCTCAGTGCTCCCTGTGATGGCCTGGACCGGCCAGCGCTGCTCCAGCCAAGAGGGCCTGTTGCCTGAGTGAGGTGTCCGGAAGCCCCTCCTGCCCCAGATCTGGAGACTGAAGCTTAGGAGACACAAAAGAGGCAGAGCCTTGGCCAGGGAGAGCCCTATAGAGGCTGTTGGGTGGTGGCACAGGCCAAGTGCACAGGTCAGAATGCCCTGAACCCGGGGTAGAAAGAAGTAGAAGGCTTCAAGACATACTACTGTATTTGGAGGTTAGGCACAAAGAATGGCAAGATGGTCACAGGGAGATGACAAAGGGTCCTGCTGGCCCATCCGTCCCTGCCATGTGGTGACCCCTGGGAATTGCAGAGGTGTTGCTGCTATTGCCTCACAAGGATAGCCAACTGAGTCTGGAGAAGGGGCAGTCCAAGAGGTCGCCGCCTTCTGCTGAGGACCATGGTGGCGATCGCCTCAGGTTGGGCTGGAGCCTCCTGGGAGCCTGGTGCAATACTGACACTTGCAGGTAGTTCACATCTGCGTCGGGGGCCACAGGGTGCAGAGACCCCAGCTGGCTTCCGAGCATCTGCCAACCTGGCCTCCCTTGTCCCCTCCCCTGCCCAATGTGATTCCCCCTGGCCTGTACCAAGGCCTGCCCTTGCTTCTCCTCACAGACTATCCAAGAAGAGACACGTAGGTCTTTAGGGAGCCCAGGCAAACTCTAAACAAATGCCAGAAGAACTTACAGAAGGCCTGAAATGCAAAGGCAACACTGGCATTTTTTTTTTTCTCTACATGTGTGAAGCTGAAGGAATATCTCTGCCTAGAACTGAGAGGGAGGCTCTGATGTGTGGGTGTCAGTTCATGGGAGCTGCATCTGAGGTTCTCCATATCCCCAGGAAGGAATGGCCTGGAGCTCACTGGTTCTGGCTCCCTCCAGGAAAATCCCTGGGGCGATGCTATAAAATCAGCCTTGCCCATCATTCCCACTCATTGGAAAAACAAGCTTTTTATAAAACCCCCAAGAGATGGAAGAACTAAAAAATCAATTGTTCCACCTTACAAATTTGGGTGATCAAAGCGGGAAAGATGTGGTTCCTGGTTCCTTTCATGTGAGCAAAGTAATCCACTTTGAAAGTTCTGTACAGTTATTCTCTTTGTAATTCACTCCCATGTGCCCCAGGAAAAATCTGTCAGAAGGAAACTGACAGTGTCCTCTGTGGCCAGACTAGTCTCTGTGGACTTTGCCTCCCCTCACGCTGCCACCTCTTGGAGGCCATGGGGCTAA
This sequence comes from Galagoides demidoff, assembly GCA_963574575.1. NCBI lineage: Eukaryota > Metazoa > Chordata > Mammalia > Primates > Galagidae > Galagoides > Galagoides demidoff. The sequence goes on along the minus strand of CAUYQV010034239.1, from coordinate 74,737 downwards.
GTGTGGTCCTATATGAGTAAGAGTGGCCTGTACTTTTCTCCTGTCCCCTCCCCCTCTGGATCCTAAACAATTGCTTCCTTCTGTGCACTGCCAAGTGCTCACTGCAGAAGTGCTGGAGCCCGTGAGGGCTGGACAGGTAGACTCGGGAAGTCTGAGAATGCAAGTTCCAGTGGAAAGCTGGGGCCGAGGGCCTTGGGGAGTAGGGAGATGGGCAAACAATGCCCTTGACTTGCTTTCCACATACCTAGGGTTGTCAAGGGGCAGGATGTGAGGCCATGGGTGCTAGGTCCGTGAGACCTAGGCAGGAGCTGTGAGACCTCTCCAAACAGGTGGTGGCAGGGTGACCCTGAACTCCCTGAACAGGGAGGGACACCACCTGGGTAACTCTGAGGGCAAACAAATGAAAACAAACAAAAAAGGAAACAGGCAAGAAGACACAGAATACACAATTACCTTTTCCTGAAAGGTACAGGAAATAAATCCTATATTAGCAATGGTGAGAAATGGAGGTGGCTGATGGAGAGGGAGTGGGCTCCATTATCTTTTTAAAGCCTCCTTCAAACACTCAGACTGGGACCAACTAATAGAGAGGTAGATTTTAATAAAGTTGTTTTGTTTTTGTTTTGTTTTTACGACGGTGCTGATGTATATGTAATGTCTAAAAAAAAAGTTATTTGTACATAAGTTTTTACAATACTGCAGATATCACTGGGTCTACTATCTGTAAAAATATATATACATATAAATATATATATACTGTTTGTTTAAAATAGAGTATTTTTATTTCATTCCCTAACTCATCGTCACAGCAGTGATATTGCACTTCAGATGACATCTACTTACTAATTTGTACCGTATGACCTATGGCAACTTGCTCCATCTTATTCAGATTTTTCTAGTTTTCTGTTTTTACTTTGTACATTGAGCATTGCTTATTTCCTTTAAAGAAATGTACAGAACTCTGAAATGTAGAAATGAAGTGATGTTGACATACCACTTTTAAAGAAAAAAGTAACAAAAATAAAAATCATTATCTGAATCAATCCACAGGAACAGTTTATTTCAGGATCCTCTCTGGATCACCAACCTTAATTAAGCAGATATCTTATTCTTGAGGCTTAATTGAGAAAACGCAATATCATTATTTAAACATTTATTTAATAGTAGAGATCAATCATTCCTAGTCTTTTGAATTCACAGAAATGAAACTTTCTAAATGTGCCACAGCACTCTGAAGGATACAGCAAAGGGAGGGGAGGAAAGTCAACTTAGCGGGGAACAAGTCATAGTCTTTTTTGCACAATAGATTCTGTACCATAGCAATTTCTATTAGCTCAAAATTACAAGGACTTGGGAAAATAGTAGTAAAATGTTTATTCAAGATAAAGAAAAAATCAAAGAATATATTGGGAGGAAGCCAAGGGGCCTTACCCCACTGTGGTGGACGCTGTCAATAAACACCCCTCCCCCAGGAGCAGCTCCCTTCTACCAGGCCCCACTCCAGCTCTCAAAGTTTGGTGGTACCTGCACCCACCCCAGAGTTGAAAGTGCTGAGAAGTTTATACCCCTCCAGACTGACGTTAGCCAATGGCTTCCTGGTGCAAGAAAGGAACAGTCCAGTTAACTCATCTGGACAAACTCTGAGATGTACTTTAGCTCCAGGGCTCCCCTGCAAGGCCAGGCCGAGGCTGGAGCTAGGCTGGAAGTTGCCCCCTGGCTTGGCTTCTTCTCCTTCTCTGACCCGTTTCCTCCACTCCCTTTCCCTTTCCGCCTCTCTGGAGTCCCTTGTGAATCCACCTCACCACTTCTAGGAGAGCTGACCTCCCCATCAAACTTTAAATCTTAGTAACACAACAAATTTCAAAGCAGAAAAATAGGCCACAGAATAAAGTCATCATCAAAATTGGCCCAAAACAAAGGTGAGTTTTAATATCCACGAACCAAAAGAAGGAATGAAGTTGACTATGGAAGAAGAGGCCAGCCCTACCCAGGGTAGGTTATGAGTTCCAGGCTGGATGGCAAATAACACAAGACATTGTGGCACTGGGCTTTGTCCCTCTGATGTGGGCTTAGCACTATCCCAGAAAATCAACGGATTCTGGGGAGGAAGGAGGGTGCAGTGGGAGGCTGACAACAGAAATGGCCGCATGAAGCCCGGAGAGGAGTCAATTACTCCTCCATGTCCCGATTAATTCAAGCTACATTTTTTATCCTAAAATTTGTTCGATATCCAATGAATGAAATATCTTTATCCTTTAAAACAAGTTCTTATATATAATCTTACTGACCTTTATAAAATCCTACTGCAGTGTGTGACGGAGAAAGGAGACGAGAATACACATCCACCTTGGAAGAGTGAAAACCAAATGAACTGATATTTTTCTTTATTAATGACTTCTTGGGCCACACTCCACCTAACCCCTAGCACCAACCCCTAAGAGAAAAGTGAGGGAGGAAAAATACCTGAGAAAGGAGCGGGGCTACCTCTTTGGTAACCAGTTCTCCGACGTTTTCTTTTTTATTTTTTCCTCTCTTAATTTTCTCCTTGATTCTCCTTCCTTTTTTGTTCTAAGATCTAAGGACAATACATACCCACACTAATGTCTCTGAAACAAACTATTGAGAGACCTGCTTCATTTCACACAAATGGTAGAAGTCACCATCGTAATTCCCACACATGCAGGGCCCCTGTGTCCCTGCCCATCACCAATGGCTGTGGATCCATCAGTGCCCCCAGATCCCAAATTAAACCTACAGTGCTCAACACAAAAACAACCTGCAGAGCTACCAAGAATCTGACTTCAGGTTTTTAATTCTCTTCCAATTTTTTCAAAATTTTTTTGTTTGTTTTTATTTTTCGAGACAGAGGCTCAAGCTGTTGCCCTGGGTACAGTGCTGTGGCATCATAGCTCACAGCAACCTCCAACTCTTCGGCTCAAGCGATTCTCTCGCCTCAGTTTTTCTACTTTTGGTAGAGACAGGGTCTCACTTTTTGCTTGAGCTGGTCTTGAACCCATGAGCTCAAGCTATCCACCTGCCTCAGCCTCCCAGACAGCTTAGGATTACAGACATGAGCCTCAGTTTTTCAAATTTTTGCTAGAAACATTTTCAAATGGCCAGGAAAGTAGTAAGAAGAGTGCAGTGAACCTTTCAACCAGATGTAAATGTTTTGCATATATATTTTGTAGAACCATTTCAAAGTTATGTATCCAACCACTTCATCCCTCAATGCCTCAGGGCACAGCTCTGAAGAATTGGGGCATTCTCTTCCTTGGCCATAAGATCATTCATTATCACACCTAATACAACTGACATTAATTCCCTATTGTCATCTCCTTCTTGTTCTATATTCAAAGTGTCCAAATTGTCTCACAAATGTCTTCCAAAGATGTTGTTTTCTAACCAGGATTGGATCAAGGATTTCACATTGCCACTTGGTTTCTGTGCCTCTTAAGATTCTCAATATAGAAAAATTCCTTTTTTCATGACATTGACTTTCTGAGGCAATGACTCTAACCTCCAGAAATGAAATCAGTCAATTTGCTAATATACAAAAAATTTATATATAACTGTCAGATGGATCAGAAACTCACATCTCTCTCTCCAACATGGTTTGCTCCCTGTAGCCAAATCTAATAGGAATTCAAATAATCAAAAGGTTGCCTGGTGACAATGGAATTAGAACAAAGGAAATAAAATTTATGGTTTTAATGTTTAAAGTTACAGGGCTTTCACAGCCTGATATACCCACTGCCTGTTTCCACATGTTGTTTAACCAAACCGTGTGTGTGTGTGTGGGGGGGGGGGGGTTATACCACCTAGAAACTACTTTAGCACAAATAGATACATTTAAAAATCTTCAAATAGAAGATGTGTAAAGTTTTTCTGCACTTCTAAATGAAATGATTAGGCAACAGTTATGCCTTGGGATAAAAAATTTGTAGTCTCCATTATCTTAAATGTATAATTAAAATGCCACCATACAAGTCACATCACAACTGGTCAGAGTACTAAGTTAAAAGACCATAAAATCATAGCATTTCAGAGCGAGTAGCAGCCCCATTTTGCCAAAGAGAAAACTGAAGCAGAGAGTTAGAAAGTGCTAGGGCAGCCCAGCCAGCAAGTGATAGGACAAGACAGGTGATCTCCCTCTGGACTCGACTATTCTTTGCTCCCAGACCCCTCACCGATGAGGTGCCTTGTCCCAAGTAGAAGAGCCAACGAGTGGGGGAACCTGCACTGGTAATATCCAGATGTCCCCACTCCCAGGCCACCGTACTCTGGGGTATTTAGTGAGGTTCTGCTATTTGGGATACAGGAAGTCATGTCTTCTCTGCTACTATTCTGGAAATACTATTATTTTAATGTCTTTATTTCTTTTTCTGTTACTCAAAACCTTTGTAACTTCCTTTGTAACTACCCAAAAGAAAGTCCCATTAAACAATTTTTGACGATGCCCATGCCAGATTCAAGGCTGTCCAATTTTCTTTGGAAAAATTGACAACGGGTGCTTTTCCTGATGTTAAAATGTATTGTTTATGCTCATAACTAATTCCATTTTCCTAAGGTCTTTGTAAGCTGTGAGGTAGAATCATTCCCATTTTACAGATAAAGAAAATGAAGAAACATCCTCTGCATGGTGCCAGTGATTGCATGTAAAGGTCAGAACAGCCAGCCTGTGCTCTGTGCACATCCCACATCCCACATCATACCCCATACTCTGGGTGATGCTGGGTGTGCAGTGGAACCCAGCCCAGACTCCACAGCTGAGATCAGGACCCTCCTTCCTGTGCCCAGGGGCAAGACTATTCAATTAGCTCAGGTCCCTGGGTGGTTCCTTGAAATGATACTTTTTTTTTTCCTTTTCTTAATAAAGTTCATTTTCATAGCCAGATTCATTTTGTGCTACCAGTTGATGACTCCCTTCTCTGGCTACTCTAAGTGTTCACCTGTCTCCACATGCAGCCATGCGGAGCCTTTCCATCAGGAGAGAAGCCATCTCAGAGGCTATGTCAGCACCCAGAGAAAGCGCAGCACATACATCAGGCTGCTTTGTCCCCCCTGTACACACTGAACTGGTTGTGACTTCAGCATACACTTCTAAAGCCAAGGGTCAATACCCTTCTACGGATGATCTGGATATACCCATCACAAGCAAATTCCAGTTCTTAAACAGGAAATGTATTCTCAAAAGTGTGCTTTTACAAAGCCATCTCAAGAAAAACAGAATAAATTCTGTATTTATTGAACTAACGATGCCATATTACCATCAGGGTAGAAATAGCTTCTGCAAGCATTAATGGAAAGGGAAGAGAAAAAGTTAGAAGCTCCACTTCAGTTTCTTGGCAACTTTGAGGTCTAGATATTCATCCAGAAAGTTGTTTGCAATTCCCAGGGCGCTGACGACAGTCAACAAGGCCAAGATCCCCAGACTCAACCGGAAACCAGTCATCCTGCAGGTGGACATGAGGGAGAGAAGCGACAAACCCAGCTGTGAGAAGAAGCCAAGAGCTCTGACATAGGCTGCTCATTGTTCACTCCACCCAGAACTTCCATAGTTTGCGATTTGAAAATTTTGGTTCAGGGCAGGCATGGTGGGTCAGGGAGGCCAAGGTGCATGGATCGCCTAAGCTCAGTAGTGTGAGACCAGCTTGAGCAAGACTGATACCCCGTCTAAAAGTAACTGGGCACTGTGGCGGGTGCCTATAATCCCAACTACCCAAGAGGCTGAGGCAAGGGAATCACTTGAGCCCAGGAGTCTGAAGTTGCCGTGAGCTATGACACCATGGCATCCTACCCAGGGCAGCAAAGTGAGACTCTGTCTCAAAAAAAAAAAAAAAGAGAAAAGAGAATTTTGGTTTATCATAGCCTAGCCATGGAAGTAAATTTGCTTCCTTTAACATTCAACAGATTAGCAAGGCTAGGAAGATTATTTCCTTAGTAACTTTCTGGAGACAAAAAAAACTCTTGCAAGGAATTAGAGTCCACATTCCATGCGTAGTTTTGTAGTTCTATTTTCTCACCCGAAGTGTGGATCACTTTTGCCACCACAACTCTCAGGGTTGTTAATTCCTCTCAGGAGCAGAAGCTAACCCAGACTACATTCTGCTGCTTTTGGGTAAATACACAATGACTGGGTACTCCTTACCTCTTTTTAGCAGCTTCTGAATATCCCCAGAAGAACAGGTGACGGGCATATATGTACACCAGACCCAGACAAGTAGCAAAAACTATAAAGGGGGAAAAAAGGATGATAGAGGTCTCTTAAAACATGGTATGAAAATTAAGAAAATATTCAGAAGACATATATCTGCCAAAATACTTGGATCCAGAATGTAGGAACAACCTACATAGGAAGATAAACAAATGCGCCAATAATCACGTGAAAAATATCTTGACACAATTCAACATCAGCAAACTGCCACTTAACGCTCCAATAAGGTGACGCCACTGTATATCCACCAGAATGGTTAAAATTTAAAAAGACCAACAGAACAGAATGTCGGTGAGGATGTGGAGCACCTGCAATCCTCACACGCCGTGGGTGAGAACACAAAATAGCACAGGCACTCTGGAAAACTTCTGGTAGTTTCTTATGAGGAGACCATTTGACCCAGCAGTTCCATATTTACCCAAAAGAAATGTGAGTACATATCCATTAAAAGATGTATACAAAAATGCTCATTGCAGCTTTATTCATAATAGCCTAAGCTGGAAACAGCCCAACAAGAGCATGGATAGCCACTCTGAGGCAGAGTCTGTGCCACTCGATTCAATGAAATGCCACTGAGCGATGAAAAGAAAAATATTTGCAACATGGTGAGATCTCAAAAAGATTATGAAGAGTGAATGAAGCATTATATAGGGTTTCTTACTACACGATTCCAATTACATGATACTTTAGAATGCAACACTAAATGAAAAAAAAAAAAAAACCCAGAAGTGTTTGCAGCTGGAAAGGGGTGAAAACGAAGACTGGCTGGGAGGACCAGGAGGGCACTTTCTGGGTGGTGCTCATGTTCTACATCAAGGTAGGGATTGAGTCACACAGGTGCGTACCTGAGTTAAACTCTGCAAACACCTGCAGTGTTTTTCAACCTTTTTTATCTCATGGCACACTTGAACCAATAGCTAAACTTTCATGACTCACTGAAATTATGTTGATTTTTAAAAAAAAAGAGTTAAGGCTTGGTGCCTGTGGCTCAAGCGGCTAAGACGCCAGCCACATACACCTGAGCTGGCGGGTTCGAATCCAGCCCGGTCCACCAAACAACAATGGCAACTGCAACCAAAAAATTAGCCAGACATTGTGGCGGGCTCCTGTAGTCCCAGCTACTTGGGAGGCGGAGGAAGGAGAATCGCTTGAGCCCAGGAGTTGGAGGTTGCTGTGAGCTGTGATGCCACAGCACCCTACCCAGGTCAACAGCTTGAGGCAAAGAAAGAAAAGAGAAAGAGAGAAAGAAAGTAAGGAGATATATATATATATATATATATATTTACAGTATAATGATATTTTATCATCCTGTCCCACAAAAAATATCAATGTCTTTCACATATTACCGACTCTCTCCCTTCCTCAGCAGATGCAAATTGTCAGAGCCCTCTTCTAAATACTGAGAGTTTACAATTGGGACTGTGAAATGCTGGAAAAAATTAAATTTATTATTTTATCTGGTCACACAGATATTTATTTTTATTTTTATTTTTTTTTTTAGTTTCCACTATATACCAGGTATTATTCTAGGGATCAGGGTTAGCAGTGAAAAAGATAAAAGCTCCCTGATTTTAAACAGTTTATAGTCTATCAGCAAAGACAGACAACAAGCAAAAAATAAAATAAAATTAAATTAAATTAAATACAAAAAGAGAGAATTGTCCAAACTTGAAAGTGTACTGAAGGAAATAAAGAGGGAGGGAGGGCAGGCACAGTGGCTCACGCCTGTAATCCTAGCACTCTGGAAAGCCAAGACAGGCAGATTGCTTGAGCTCAGGAGTTCAAGACCAGCCTGAGAAAAAGCCAGACCTTGTCTCAGCTAAAAATAGAAAAATCAGCCAAGTGTGGTTGTGGGCACCTATAGTCCCAGCTACTCCGGATACTGAGGTAGGAGGATCATATGAGTCCAGGATGATACATGGTTGACACAGTGAGACCCTTTCTTAAAAAAAAATAATAAAGAAGAGGGATGAAGAGATAGGAGCTAGAGGAGGCTGCCAGCTCCCTGCCTTCAGAAGGGTTTGGGGAAGAGAGGTAGCAGCTGGGGGCAGAGGGAGTCGAAGGATCCTGAGTGAAAATCTCTCAGGTTTCAGACTCTCTGCCTAGTGAATCACTTCTGTAAAGCCAAAGAAAATGGTTCAGGGGCAGTTAATAGGCAACTTATTTTAGATGAGAAAAAATGAAAAGAAAATTCTGACAAGGTACCCAAGAAATCCTTCCCCTGACAGGCAGTCGGCCTCATTCAGCCCATCACAGTGAAACCCAAAGGGTCAATGGCAGAGATGGAGTTCCATTATCAAAAGGTGCTTTTCTGATTAGTTGTTAATGTGCTCCTACATGACAAGGAACAGCCACTTCCGTTCATGCCCTTAAGGGATACAGTATGAGTGGAATAAAGTTAAGAAGTCTTTCTCCAAAGGATATTTTATCTGAAATTCCTTACTTGACAGTAAAGACTACAAAAAAAGAGAGTGACGGAGTTGCCCTTGAAAGCCCCTAGAATTTGGGGCATTTAAATCTTAGCAGTCAAGTGTAGACCCAATGCAAGTGACCAGAAAACAAAGGGGACTGAATTTCTCTAAGGTAGCAGATGCTAATCTGATTCCCTGCCAACTGGACAGACAGACTCTAGATAAAGTCCTCAGTTCACCATGAATACTCTAATCATATAGAAAATATATTTGTAGTATTGCTACATACACACAACAGTGCTTTTCCTTAAGGACCCTGGTACGTGGAGTGGTGTCTGCAGCTCAGTGGGTAGGGTGCCGGCCACATACACCAAGGCTGGTGGGTTCAAACCCTGCCCAGGTCAGCTAAAACAACAATAACAACTGCAACAACAACAACAAAAAGAAATGAAAAAAAGCAAAGGTACATGGACTGCTGGCACAAATATCTATAAACCCTGCTCTTTACTTAAAAGGGAAATTTTCCGTGCATTGGTAAGTGTTGAGTGAGACAAATTAACCTCTCTGTATCTCAGCTGCTTCATCTGCAAAGGAAGAATTAAACCCTACTTCATATAAAGGTTTTTTTTAATCCTATAAATCAACACATGAGACAATATATGTATATATAATACTTAGAACAGTACCTGGTACATAGTAAGGTCTCAATAAATATTAGCTATAATTATTAAGGTGAATTGTTAATTCTGTGTTCTTTATCTGGAGTCTGTCTGTCCAGTTAGCAGGGAATCACATTAGCATCTGCTACCTTAGTTAGAGAAATTCAGTCCCCTTTGTTTTCTGGTCACTTGCATTGGGTCTACACTTGACTGCTAAGATATAAATGCCCCAAATTCTAGGGGCTTTCAAGGGCAACTCCGTCACTCTCTTTTTTTGTAGTCTTTACTGTCAAGTAAAGACTTCAGTTAAATTAGAATTGACCCTTCCACAACATAGGTTTGAACAACACAGGTCCACTTATACATGGATTTTTTTCAATAAATATAGGGGGTCCATAAAGTTAAATTGCACATGAACTTTACGGATCCCCTATATACTAGAAAAATATTTGGAGATTCACAACAATTTGACAAAACTCACAAATGAACCACATAGCCCAGAAATGTTGAAGAAAAATAAGAAAAATCTAAGTTATAAATGCATAAAATATATGTAGATACTAGTACATTTTATCTTTTGCTACTATAAAATATACACTAATATAACAAGTTAAAATTTATCAAAACTTATGCACACACTTACAGGCTACACATGGCACCGTTCATAGTGGAGAGACATGCAAGCATTAAATGTAAATGGTAAATCCTAAGTGCTAAAATTCACTGTAATTCAAACTCAGTAACTCCTGTAAAATTTCATAGCCACCTTCTGTTGCTATTTCTCTGAACTCATGTGTTGCAAGTATCCACTTTAAAATGTAATGCTAATTATCTCTGTGTGAGCAATTCATTCTCTCCAGTAAATTACATCATTTCTCTAAAAGTGATTTCTCCTTGTACTCGCCTATTTTTCATCATGATTAGTGCGACACCATAAACCTTGGTTAACACCCTGGGTCCTCTACAAAGTACTACAAGTGATGCCAGAAGTTTTTCCATGAAGCAGAGAAAAGTCATGACATTACAATAAAAAGTTGAATTGCTTGATAAATACCATAAATTGAGGTTGGCAGGGGTGGTTATCTGCCATTCAAGATAAATAAATTCAGCCTAAGTACAGGAAATGCATAAAACTGTCACCGCAGCTATATTAGCAGGCCTAAAAACCCTGTTCTATTTTGCAAAGTATCTTTTTATTTCCTAACGAACATAAAGCTTTTATGTGGGTACAGAATTACTATACGCAAGGCATACCATACCCATGGACTCTAATAACTCAAGAAAAAACAAAGTTACTATGTGACAATGGAAGGCAAAAGGAAGGTGAAAGATCTAAAGGTACAGAATTTAATGCCAGCAAAGGATGGTTTGATAATTTTAGGAAGAGGTTTAGCTTTTAAAATGTTGGGATAGGCTGGGTGCCTGTACCTCAGTGGTTAGAGAGCCAGCCCTATGCACCAGGGGTGGTGGGTTTGAACTCAACTCAGGCCTGCTTAATAGGAAAAAAAAAAGTGAAAGAAGGGAAAGCAGGGCCCAAAATATCTTCTACTGCATTGTAGATCTGGTTATTGTTTATGTAAACAAAACACTTATTTTCACACATTAATTTTACATCTTTCTGCCCTATAAAATATCTTCATTGTGTGTGTTACTTTTATCACGTATCATTTTATTTCCAAGACATAAATATTTATGAAATAAAAAGAGGAAAAAAAATTGTTGAGATGACAGGAGAAGCAGTTATGTTGACACTTGGTCTTCTGCTGACCAAAAGGCAATAGACAAGTTCCTTGATGACAACAAGAAAATTATTGAAGAGAAAAGATATCCGGCTGAATACATGTTTAATGCAGATGAAAGCACCCTATTCAGGAAAAAAACAGCCACAAAGGACATTTATCAGTAAGCAAGAAAAGTGAGCACCAGGATTGTAGGCAGGCAGGGATAGACTAACTCTACTTGTTTTGCACAAATGCAGGCAGGTTTATGATCAGGACTGCCCTTATCTATAAAGCTGCCAGTCTTCTTGCTCTATAATAAGAAAGCCTGGACAATGAGAATCTTTGGGGGGGGGGGGATCCATTGATGCCTTGCTCCTGAGTCAGGAAGTACCTTGCCAATGAGGGACTGTCTCCTAAAATTCTTTTGATATTGGACAATGCCTTTGGCCACCAATCACCATGACTTCAACACTGAAGGCATCAAAGTGGTTTACCTGCCCCTAAATAAAACATCTCTAATTCAGCCCGTAAATCAGAAAATCATAAGGTCCATCTGATACCAGACAAGTGGCACCCCAGCCCGCTCAGCTGAGTGGGGCTGGGGAACCTGCCGCCTCCATCTTGGCGGCAGCAGCAGGCAAAGGAACCAGCAGGCTGGAGCAAGCGGGGAGCTTTCCTCCCCCCAGCAGAGACTCCAGTAGCCAGAAAGGACCCAACATAAGCCGGAAGACACTGGCACCTCCTCTTCCTCCCTAATTGGTCCATTTTCAAAACCTGCTCCTGATTGGTCTATTTTTAGGAGCCGAAAGCTCGTTGGACAACAGCCCTTATAGAGTAGAGAGCCTAGGGGCAGACCATCCCAGACCTCCCAGGAAGACAGAGCAGGAAAGCAAGAGTTGTAACACTTGATCCTGCTCTGCAAGGAGACCTGGCTCTTTAGAACAGCTGTAGCACTTCTACTGCTGATCCTATTCGGCAAGGAGGCCTGGCTCTTTGTAAGAACTGTAACACTCCTACTACTGATCCTGCTCTGCAAGGAAGTTTGGCTCTTTGCAAGAGCTATTTCACTTATTAAATAAAACCTATCCCACATCTGTTAAATAAAACCTAACCTATTGTTGATCCTGTGGTCCATCACTTCATTCATCAAACCACCTAAACCAAGAGCCTGGAAATCTGGTATCAAAATCTTAAAGGTATCACATCCTTTAAGGCTCATTATACACAGAACTCAATAGAAAGGATCATCAACACTATGAAAGAGAACCCCAATAGAGTGGTATGGAAGAACCCCAATAATGAAAGTATGGAAGAATTACACCATTAAAAATGCCATCATTACTCTAGAAAAAGCTGTGAAAATCATCAAGCCTGAAATAATAAATTTTTGATGGAGAAAACTGTGTCCAGATGCTGTGTGTGACTTCACAGGATTTATGAAAGAGTCAGCCAAGGAAATAATGAAAGAGACTGTGAATATGGCAAAAAACAAATTAAAAAAAAAAAGGTGGAGAAGAGTTTCAAAATATGCATCTTGGAGAAATTTGAGAGCTAATAGATAATACACAAGAGGAATGAACAGAAAATGTCTTGATGGACAGGAGGCTTTAAACCAGTGCCCGATGATGAGGAAGGAGACGTACAAACTGACATTGTACAATCTGGCACAAGGGTTTTGATTATTCCAAACTGCCTTGGAGTTCTTTTACACGATGGACCCTTCTATGATATGGGCACTGAAACTAAAGCAAATGATAGAAGGATCGTACTGTATAAAAACATTTTTAGAGAAATGAAAAATCAAAAAAGTCACAGGGAAATTATGATGTATTTCTGTAAAGTTCCAGTCAGTGCCTCTGCCTCTCCTCCCTCCCCTCCCTCCTCCTCCACTGCCCCTGCCTCTGCCACCCCAAAGAGAGCAAGACCAACTCTCCGCTTCAGCCTGCTCAATGTGAAGATATGGAAGATGGAAACCTTTATGATGATCCACTTCCACTTAATGAATAGTAAATATATTTTCTCTTCTTTATGATTTTTTGTTTTTTTGAGACAGAGTCTCACTTTGACATCCTTGGTAGAGTATTGTGGTATCATAGCTCAAAGCAACCTCAAACTCTTGGGCTCACGCTATCCTTCTTGCCTTAGCCTCCCAAATAGCTGGGACTACAAGCATTAGCCACAGTGCCCAGCTAGTTTTTCTATTTTTAGCAGAGACAGGGTCTCACTCTTGTTCAGGCTGGTCTCCAATTCCTGAGCTGGAGCCGTCCACCTGCCTCAGCCTCCTAGCATGCTAGGATTACAGGTGTGAGCCACCATGCCCAGCCTCTTAGTAATATTTCTTTTCTCTAGCTGACTTTATTGTAAGAATACAGCATATTATACACACACACACACACACACATATATATCATACACCCTATGTGTTAGTCGACGATGTTATGGTGAGGATTCAAATCAACAGCAGGCCATTAGTAGTTAAGTTTGAGAGGAGCTGAAAGTTATAATGTGGAGTTATGACTGCACGAGGGGTTATCTCCCCTCACCCCTGTAGTATTCAAGGGTCAACTGTAGATTATATTTGTAGGTAAGGTTCATGTCATTTTCATCCTTGAGTGCTGAGCATATAGTTGATCCCAAGTTTTTAAGAAAATTATTCAATTAAATTGGAATGAAGTCAAAGTTATCATACCTGCAACACAACACTCTTTGACATACACAAACATTGCTTATCTTGTTTAAAATAGTTTACATAATCAGTGCCTGTATGGTTGCACGGATCTGCTCCTTAATAGTTTTAAGCACAATAGTTGTCAGAGTTGACTGTATTTTTTAATTACCTTGGTTAAAATACCATCCAGCCATCCACAATGTAATCAGGAATATGGGATAAAACTCCACACAGTTTTGTCTGCAGGAAAAAATAAAGACATGGGTTATTTTATGAAAAAAACAAACAAACAAACTATGTACTAAAGCATTGATTTTTCATCTAGAGGTAAATATACAGTCTATTCAAACAAAAATAAAACAAGAACTTACATAAAGAGATTAAATGATTTCAGGTTTAAGGAAAATGAGTGAGACTTAAACATTGTTTAAACCGTAAAGCAGGGCCAAGAATCATTCTTCTACCCGTAAGTTGCCAGTAGTGGAAGTGAGTAGTAGCTCTTTTCCAAAAGACAACTCTCCTGAGCCTACCTAAAGAACTCCTCTGTATTTTATCTGAAGAACTCAGGAAACTAAACAGATGCCTTCTAAAAAATTCCTATCCACCCATTGTCTTCTACTTGAATTACTCAGAACATTAAAAAAATTATCAGCTGGATCACACCTGTAATCCCAGTACTTTAGGACTCTGAGGCAGGAGGACCTCTTGAGGCCAGGACTTTGAGACCAGCTTGAACAACATAGTAAGACCCTGTTTCTACCCAAAACAAGTTTAATTAGCTGGGATTACTGGCTTGCCTATAGTCCTACCTACTTGGGAAGCTGAGGCAGAAGGATTGCTTAAGCCTAGAGATTTGAGTGAGCTATGATTATGCCATTGCCCTTGAGCCTGGATGACAGATCCAGAACCCACCTCTAAAAAAATAAAAATAATGTTTTAAAAATAATCTTTAACTAATTTTCCTAAACTTCCTTAAATAAATGAATGAACATATTTCATTCCCATTTTATGGAGGAATAAACTAAGGCCAGAAAGCCCAGGCTGACCGATGAATTGCAGAGTCAAAGCAGACAGTATCCATCTTCTGATTCCAAAGCTCTGTCCCAAAGTTAAGCCAAATTGCCTCTATTAATGGAAGAGTTGGGCAGATTTGATACTATTTTAAGCAAAAGGGAACAGCTCTCTGAGAACTATAATTAATTCACCTACATCTAGCAAAGAGAGAAAAAAAGATGAATTATATTCATCTTCTTTCCTGAGCTACACCCCCAAGTGATCTCGGTTAGGTTGACTAAACTCTTTGCTGACAACACCACCCCAGAAAGAACTTGAATGTAATTAACAAGCTCAATGCCCATATAAAGACCACTGGCTAGGGCCAGTGAGGTGGCTCTTGCCTGTAATGCTAGCACTCTGGGAGGCTGAGATGGATGGATTGCTCAAGCTCAGAGTTCAAGACCAGACTGAGCAAGAGCAAGACCTCATCTCTACTAAAAATAGAAAAACTAGCAAGGCATTGTGGCAGGTGCCTGTAGTCCCACCTACGTGGAAGGATAAGGAAAGAGGATTGCTTGAACCCAAGAGTTTGAGGTTGCTATAAGGTATGATGGGACCACGGCACTCTACCCAGGGTGGCAGAGTGAGACTCTGTCTCAAAAAAAAAAAAAAAAAAAAAACCATGGCTGATGCAGAGTACTGAAGCACAAGCAGAAAATTTCAACCCTACCAGCAAAGACAATAATGAGGTCACCCACGCACATCTTCAAGGGCCAGGACAGTGACCGCCAATCCTCTGGAAAGTTGGCTTCCTTTTCTAACTGTTGGCTTTAAAGCCTAACAGGCCACTTCATGACTTAAGGCATGTATCATCTAGAACCTAACACTGATCAGTAACTGAGGTTTTCTTCCTGCTACTTCCATCCTGGGCATGATTTTGCTTCTCATGGGTTGTCTTTTAATTAATGTTTTTTAACTTGGTGAGTAGCTCTGATAGGTTAAGTGAAAAGAAGCTTTATGAATTTGTATGGTAAGAATTATCATAGCTGTGTAAACAATAAACAGCTTCCCAACATTTCCTTTCCCTTGGCTAAATATAATAGAACTGTTTACCATGAAGTTTAAAAAGAGCAATACAGAGCTCGTCTTTTCACACTCACTGGAATTTCATATGATGCTTTTTGGAAACAACACAATTGTCCCATTGTTTATTTGGTTTTGAAACATGCCTTAGATTATCCCAAATGTAAGGATGGCTTGAACAATGTATTTTAATTCAAAGTTACCTGTGATGAGATTTTATTAAAGCACCTTCAAAAGCAACCCACTTTATCCTTCATAAAAGTCTACTTACCTAGGACTTATTTTTTTGTTCTTTTTGTGACTAAGGCTCCCTCTGGCTAAAGTGCAGTGGCGTCATCACATAACAGAAGAAATGGCCTACAAAAACTGGCAAAAAATTTTCTATTTGGAAACTGAGGGGCTGGCAGCGGTAGGGAGGGACAGGAAAATGTCTTGTGAAGGTGGGCCTGGAGGCCAGTGCCCGGCTGACTGGCAAAAATTCTAAGGTAGAAGCTGTGCTGCCAGGAGCTCTGGGTTTTGGGTTATGTGTAGGAAAACTGGCATTTTGTGACGAGCAGTCTGCCATTTTTCCTCCTTCACAGGCAAAGTAATAAATTTCCCTTCCCTTCCTCTCAAAAGCCACTTGTTTTTGTTTTTTCTGAAGCAGCTTCAAGAACAAGTATTGAACTTTCAGTAAAATGATCACAGCTCACTGCAGCCTCAAACTCCCCAGCTCAAGAGATCCGCTGCCTGAGCCTCCAGAGTAGGTTGGACTACAGGCACCCACCACACAGGCTCTTGCTCTTACACAGGCTAATCTCAAACTCCTGATCTCAGGTAATCCCCCCAGACCACTAAGATTACAGGCATGAATCCCCCCTCTCCCCCCAGCCTTATTTAGTGCTTTTTTCTTTACTAACTAGTGGCTTTGGCTTGGCATAGGGGAGAGTCCTACCCAAGGCCAAACTGCACCACAGAGAACAGAGGTTTTCTGGGTGTCTGTCCACATAAGTTGATAGGTACGAGTGCTTCCCTTTGTTATAAGCAGATGTCATATGGACCTCAAACTCCATCCAGGAGATAGTAACCAAAAAGGCCTTTGCAGGAAGGACAGTACAGGCCCAGCCAACCAACCCGGTTTGCCTGAGCTGAGGAGGTTTCCAGAACATAAGATTTCCCATTTCAAAACTAGGACAGTCCTAGATAAACTGCTTTGGTTTGTCCCAGATGGGAGAATTTTAGGGGCTAAAACTGGGAAAGTCCCAGAAAAACTGGAGACTTGGCCACTCTATGAGAGGGTCTGGTAGAGATGAAGGAGTTAAAGCTGTGGAAACTCCTCCCTGTCCATCTCAAACCCAGACCACACAAGCCGCGCAGATTTCCACCTGGTCCTGATGGCTGGTGGCAGTAAGGATGGTCCCCAACTGAGTACCAGTGGAGCCTTGTCTCGGCCATTAATAATAATACTATAAAGTTCATAGTTTTTAAAGTGGGGGTGGGGGAGAATCAAACTGTGGCCTGGTGGCCTCAATTCCGGCAGTTTCTTCAACACCAGTCTCCAAACGCTGCTGACGGCATAGCGTCAGTTGCACAGCCTGGTAGAAATAAATACACACGCGCCCACTGCCACAGAGGGGGCGAGCGGACCCCAAGGGTGGAAGTTGTTACAGTAAGGCTTTGGGTGGAGCTACTTGTGGCTAAAGAAAAATGCCTGAATGGGCCAAATGGTAAAGTAGCTGGTGTGCTATGTTCCCTTTCCCCTGCCACTGGTTGAAAGAAGGCTCAGAGTAACCAAAAGGGAGCAGAGCCAGGAGAGGGGAGGAGCCTGGGCCTCCCAGGCCATGTGGGCGGCACCTACCAAAGAGCACCTCCAGGACTGGCCGTGGGGGACGCGCCAACTTCACTGCTTTAAACCACACTTAAATTATGTAATTAACTGGGGGGTTATCTATTAATACCATGCTATACTTTAGATATGGCTTGTTTGTCCCCACCAAAGCTCATGTTGAAATGTGATCCCCAGTGCGGCTGCTGCTAGAGGTGGGGCCTGGTGGGAGGTATTTGGGCCTTGGGGACAGATCCCTCGTGAATGGCTTGGTGTCCTCCCCACCGGATGGTTTAATTCCTGTGAGAGTGGGCGGTCATTAAGGCAGGACACTCCCGCTCCTTTCCCACTTCCCACGTGCCGGGTTCCCCTCAACCCCCTGCAAGTTTTGACTCAGCACAAAATCCCTGGCCAGGCCAGAGCAGGCGCTGCCCAATTTCCCAACAGCCTGCAGAAAAGCAAGATAAACTTCTTTTCTTTATAAATTACCTAGTCTCAGGTTTTCCTTTATAGCAGTGATTTTTAACTGGTGTACAGAGAAAATTTCTAAATATCATTAATTAAATTATTTTCAAAAGAAGTTCAAAGCACAGTATTTTTTTTCTTCTTTTTTGATCAACAATTTAAGTGTGCAGTACAAGTTTAACTACAGATTCAAGTGTACCGTGAGATTTTTTAAAAGGTTGAAAAACACTGCTTTATAGTCACACAAAATAGACTAAGACACACAGCTAACATATTTGACTGAAAAGGAATATCCTACACATTATAAAACACACAAAATAAAAAGTAAAAGATTGGATTTTAATAATAAATATTTTGGCCAGGCCCAATGGCTCATGCCTATCATCCTAGCACTCTGGGAAACCAAGGTAGGAGGATTGCTTGAGCTCACAAGTTTGAGACCAGCCTGAACAAAATCATGACCACACCCCTACCCCCACTAAAAATAGAAAAATTAGCTGGGCATTATGGCATGCATGTATAATCCCAGCTATTTGGGAGGCTAAGGCAAGAGGATGCTTGAGCCCAGGAGTTCAAGATTGCTGTGAGCTAGGCTGATGCCACCACACTCTTGCCTGGGACAACAGAGTGATTACTCTGTCTCAAAAAAAAGAAATTAATATTTTCCTCACCCTCCCAGTGGATTATTTAGCATATCCCACCTGGGTGTGCACATCACTGTGGCCTAAAACATTTCTGAATATATCTTCTATTTGAGAGATTTCTAGTGAACACACAGCATGAAACTTTGCTTGCAACTATCTCGTTCAGAAAGTCTGAAACATTCTCCAAAGGGAAAACTTGATGAGCCATAGAGTATTTCTGATGCCATGGTCACAGTATATCTTTTTAAAAATAAAAACAGACAAGGCAGCTCAAAGGGGGATTCTTTTTCGGTTTTCCTCTTTCAAGTTTTTTGTTTGCTTCCTTTTCGCTCTCCTCTTGTTTAGGTAACTCCTTCTGAAGCAGTGGGCTGCACACCGTGAACAGCACACTATGAATGGATGACCCAGCCTTCGGCCACTCACCTTGGACCCTGGGCAGTCTCCAGGGTTATTACGCTAACTGCAGATCAGAGCAACAGGTTAACATCCTTGAAAAGGGCTTGGGGGGAAGAGAGGTTGCTACAGTTAGCCTTTTCATAAAGACTCACAACTGTTGAAATTGCTCCTGGTCAAGTGACTCGGGAGTGGGGATGTAAGAGGTAGGACGAAGCTGGTGGCAGAGGGCATGAGTCTCACCCCACTCTTCAGCAGCACTGCTGATAAGGATCAGGACAAGCAGGCACAGAAGGGGGACTTGCAGTTCATCCACATTCCAGCTGCTCCTGTCCCCTGACCACCTGGGCTAACACCCAGCATGTGTGACAGATGGTTTGGTGTTTGCAGAAGATGCTAGAGTTTGAGGAATTCATCACTGGGAGGTAATGTGTCATCTTGGAGATCCCTAGCCCCTTTATAATAATGAAGTGGATAAGGGCATCTGGCACTCTCAGCTAATGTCCAAGATGGTTATACAGGGGCCCTGGACAAGATCCATTCCCAAGAATGTCTTTGGATGGATTGGTAACTCAGATCCCTGGTGAACAATACATATATGATAATAATAACGATGACAATATTATAATGGCTCATATGTGGTAGTAACAATACAATGTAACACTGTAATAATAATAATACCCCCGTACTATAATAATAAGTTATAGAAACTATTGTGCTCTTTCTTTTATTCAACATAAAAACAAGTATACAAAAAGGTTAGATAGAAGATAGGAGAAATTTCAAGGCTGGGCTTGGTGGCTCATGCCTGTAATCCTAGCACTATGGAAGGCTGAGGCAGGTGGATTGCTTGAGTTCAGGAGTTTGAGACCAGACTGAGCAAAAGCAAAACCTTATCTCTACTAAAAATAGAAGGAAAAAAAAAAAAACTAGCTGGAAGTTGTGGTAGGTAGTCCCAGCTACACAGGAGGCTGAGGCAGGGGGATTTCTTGAGCCCCAGAGTTTGAGGTTGCTGTGATGCCACAGCACTCTACACAGGGTGAAAAAGTGAGATTCTGTCTCAAAGAAAAAAAAAATAAAATAAGATAGGAGAGATTTCAAAAAAAGAATATTAAAGGTTAACACGCATCTAATGTTGCTTCAATGCTGGGCTAATAGGAATATTACACTCATTTTGATCTTCTAACCAAATCAATAATAACCTTTCCATTTCACTAATGAATCCACCACGCTGCTTAGTAACAACTGATGCTTTCATTGGAGCCCTGCCTCTCACAGGTTCCATTTTTACACTTTATCCTGATAACTGTTCTGACAGTTGAGTGATTGAAGCCTAATGCTTTCCTGGTGAATGATGGTGCCTGACCCTTCTCCAAATATTATTTCTACTTTCATTTCCATTATGACATTTCTCTTTACCGCAGGCTCAACTGGACTTGCTGTGGACTTTTGATGTGGCGACAAAGTAACAAAGGTAAGCACAGACCTACCAAATTGAATTAAAAAGTTAAGATGATAGCAATGCTGTGTATAAACAACCGTGGTCCATCAGCAAACCGCTTGCACTGTGTGGGTCTATTCACTTGTGTGGAAGCCTCCCAAATTATTAATTTAATTATTTAATTGTAAATTATCCTTATTGGGAGATTTGGGAGCCTATTTGTGAGTACAGAATAAAAGGGGTTGTCCACAACCCGAGGACTTCCTGTACTTATGAAACATATGGGAATGTGTTTACTGTGTTTTTTTCTTTTTTTCTCTATTTTGTATTTACTACAAGTTAGTGGCCCACACTACTATACTGCAATTCTGTAGAGTTGCAGAATATTTGACAAATCTCTGTGAATTTTCCTTCTCTCCATAGTTTTAAAGACATGCGTTCAGGTCACTAATTTTAATTTCTGAATTTGAGGATCGGAATTCAAAATGACTATAAAGAGTCAGTGATATGAAAAAGGACTAAACTCAATAGAGTGATAAGATACTAATATTTCTAAAGAGTACCAAGATTCATGGTGATTGGGTTTATAGGAACTGAATAATTCAGCATTAAGCAAATAGGGTACGGTCATGGGAACTAAGTAAGAAGCAATTCTCTCACACTCACTCAGTGCTGATGAAACCATTGGTATACTACACTTACAGACTCCAGGCTTAGGAAAAATATTAAATTTTGGTCTAAAGAGAGCAACCAAAATTTCTAAATGGTTGAAAAAAGAGCTGAAGAACTGGTGCTCCTTAGCCTCCAGACACAGAGGCTCAAAGATGCTTAGTAATGGTCTTCAAGTACATCAGAAGCAAGGTCAGCAGCTGACCTTCCCTTCTAGTTGAACACAAAATCAGAGGAAAGGTATTTAAATTACAAGAAGATCAATTTATTACTTGGACCTACTTTTTAGATTTTATAAAAAGCCTTTAATCTAAAGGGATCAAGGTACTCAAATTAGACACACTATAGTTCTTTTTCTTTTTTTGGTAGAGTCTCACTTTGGCATCCTTGGTAGAGTGCCGTGGCATCACGCTGCTCACAGCAACCTCCAGCTCTTGAATTTAAGTGATTCTCTTGCCTCAGCTTCCCAAGTAGCTGGGACTATAGGTACCTGTCACAACGCCCAGCTATTTTTTTGTTGCAGTTTGGCTGGGGCCAGGTCTGAACCCGCCACCCACGGTATATGGGGCCAGGGTTCTACCCACTGAGCCACAGGTGCTGCCCTACAATTCTTAAGTTTAGAGAAAACATAAAGGATTCGCCCTTGGTGAAATTATAGTTGCTATTTCCACAATTTTAAAAAAATGTTTTCTGGCAAAGGATAGAAAAACTCTAGAGATAGGCATCCGTAAGGGTTCTCCCTGCAGAAATGGAAGAGGAATTTGAATGGGAATTTCTGGGACAAAAAAATACCCAACCTGAGATGATCTTCAAATGAGAAACAGTGGACCTTGAAGTGATAATGAGACATCAAGTTCCACTTAAAAATAGAATTAGAAAGAATTTTGGGCTGGGCATGAGGTCAGCAGCTGACCTCTTCTAGTTGAACACAAAATCAGAGGAAAGGGTACCATACCTGTAATCTCAGTACTCTGGGAGGCTGAAATGGGAGGATTGCTTAAGCTCAGTCTGAGACCAGCCTAAATAACAACAAGACCCCATCTCTACCAAAAATAGGAAAATTAGCCGGCGCTGTGGTAGGCATCTTATAGTCCCAGCTACTGGGGAGGCTAAGGCAGGAGGATTTGCTTAAGCCAAAAGTTTGAGGTTGCTGTGAGCAAGGCTGATGCCACATCCTGAGCAAAAGAGTGAAACTCAGTAAAGAAGAGAAGGATGGAGGGAGGGAGGGAACAAGGAAATTGTGGGCTGGGCGGTACCTGTGGCTCAAGGAGTAGGGTGCCAGCCCCATATACCTGGGGTGGCGAGTTCGAACCACCAAAAACTGCAAAAAAAAAAAAAAAGAAAGAAAGAAAGAAAGAAAGAAATTGTGGCTTTTTGGCCACGCTGACAGCTAAAGCCACAGAAGAAAAGGGTAGGGGAAAAGGCCACATCTCTGTGGTAGCCATGGGGAACCTGCAGCCTCAAGGCTGTGGCCTTCCACAACCTTGAGTGAGACCTTTTTACTGAATCCAAACTTTACTTTTGTTTGGATTCAGTTGAGAGGCTGTACTTAGGGATGGGGGGGGGCCCACATGTGGCCTTAAGACCACGGGTGCCCCACCCCTAGAGATGGAGGGGACTCAATGCTTCACTCCAGAAAACTCAGAAAACAAAGTACATTCCTGGCCTGCGGTGGTGCCTCACGCCTGTAATCTTAGCACTCTGGGAGGCCAAGACAGGTGGATTGCTTAAGGTCAGGAGTTCGAGACCAGCCTGAGAAAGAGCGAGACCCCACCTCCACTAAAAATAGAAAAAAATTAGCTGGGCATTGTGGTGGGCACCTTTAGTCCCAGCTACTCAGGAGGCTGAGGCAAGAGAATCACTAAAGCCCAAGAATTTGAGGTTGCTGTGAGCTGTGATACCATAGCACTCTACCATGGGCAATAGAGTGACTCTGTCTCAAAAAAAAAAAAAAGAAAGAAAGAAAGAAAGAAAGCACATTCCTCCAGGAATTTGCCAAGCTTAGTGGAGCCTACCCTTGAAGCCAAGAACAGATAACCAAGTAAGCTTTGGGATGAACTGATTATCCAAGGGAATTTTGTTTGCCCTAGCTAGTTCAGATAATATCTAAATAGCTTAATTAGCAATGATTCTAATCTGGTTTGGTCAGATTCATCCTAAACCTTAGGCTAGTGCTGACTAATACCCAAGAAACTCAGAGGAGGGAGTAGGCCTTCCCCATTTACCCTTCAGGTTGAAACCAGGGGAAAGGTTACTGTGCCCCTCACATTATTTCAGGGCTCCAAATCTACCCCCACCATGATCAGAATTTGTGTTCTGCTACGATTAATCAAACAAAGCAAAACATTTCTAAGAAATCGAGTGTGCATACCATGCTAATTTTATAAATAGTAGTTTAAGAGACATATTTGAAAATGGTATCCAGCTCTATTTCAAGGGCAAGAGGAGTCCAGATATAGGAGAGGAGGATGAGAACAATAACTTCATGAAAAATCATATTTGTTGAAACTAGGAGAATGAAAATAGAACTAAGACGTGGCCCAGGAGCTCAGCCTGCTGGACACTCAGCATTCCCCTAAAAGTTCTCAGATCATGAAAGACAAAGTGGGAAGATCTGGAATCTCCTGTGATGTTTTTTATAAATAGCATGGTATCCCTCAAACTTCACGCATAAATCACTGTCAAAATTTTAGCCTCTCCATTTACTATTTTTCTATAAATCAACTTTTTAAAAACTTAAATGAGGGGGACATTTTTTACATCATTACCACAGGGAAGAAAGAATATCACTTTCTAAATAAAGGATAAGCATAAAAATAAATTCAATAAAAACAAAAAGCTGCTAGATTCTCTTTAGATGCTATTGACTGCAGAAGGCACCAAGTATGAGACCCTTCCTCTACTGAACAGGGACAAGGGTGTTCACAGGGTGTTAAGAACATATTACAAGGACTTCTTCCTGCTAAACCTAATTGAACCCGTGTTTATTTCTTCTCACCACTGAAGCCTCTCTAGAATGCTAGTAAAGGCATGAATAATAGATATAAGTCATCAAAGCAAAGAGAATGGGAGCAGACACAGTGAAAGAGTGACATTCACGAACTTCTGCAGAAGGCCAGTGCACAGAGGAACAGTTGAATTTGCAGAGAGGCTCAGGGTCTGTAGAAGAAAGAACCAAGAATGCTGAGACTGTCATTACCCCAGAACTGTGAGAGGCTCAGGAATTGGGGCACCAGGTACCACAGAGCCCAAAGACTGGAATAGAAGGCTAGCTGAAAGAACACACAGGGAGGACTTACCAGTCCTCCGCCTTCCACTCCAGCTCTACCCCTACTCCCCCATCTCAGAAGATGGGAGACTTAGTGTCTGGTGAAACTGAACCAGAGGGTCTCTGGGGAACCCCAGGAACAGTAGATGGTAGAGGCAAAGCTGTTACTTAAAAAACAGTGAGAACCTACATGGTGCATAGCAGAAAAACCTTCCTGCCTTTACCTACCACACTCGCCGAGGTTAGGCCTCTATACCTATCCCCACCTCTCTCTTCCTGAGCCTCAAAGAAGGTTTAAAGAGTTTTCTCTAGAGAGAAGGAAGATGATCTGCATCCAGAAGAAGATGATGTGGCCTACATCCCCAGAAGAAAGCTGCCTCCTGACCAAACACCTTTTCACGAAGCTGACCACTCACTTAGTAAGCCCAAGGCATGCTGGGGGAGCTTCCAGTTCACTCTCTCTTGCCCCTTTCTTTAATTTGCACAGCCAGTTGAGAATCACTGGCTTTTGAGTAAAGCCTCCAAGATCTCCATTGCTCAGATCTCTTTGCTGGACCCTTGTCATTGTTTTGACCTTATCCTAGAAAGCTCCAAGTTCAGTGCTTGGTTCTCTTTTCTTCCTTACCTACAACCACTCTCTTAAACATTTTCTCCAGTCGCATGGCTTTAATTCATCTTCACGTGCCAGTGACTCCTGAATTTATATATTCAGCTCAGATCACTCTCCTAAAATGCAGATTTGTATATCCAGCTGCCAACTCTCTACCTCTTCTTGGAGTTATAAAAAACAACGTATTAGTCAGTTTATGATGCAATCATAAACAATCCAAATAGCTTAGTATAGTAGATCATAATGCTTAGGGCCTCTCCCTAATGGTAGCATAAGTCATATCTCAGACA
The DNA here is from genome assembly GCA_963574575.1 of Galagoides demidoff. Lineage (NCBI taxonomy): Eukaryota > Metazoa > Chordata > Mammalia > Primates > Galagidae > Galagoides > Galagoides demidoff. Next base: position 49,401 of record CAUYQV010034239.1, on the reverse strand, counting down.
CATGTCAAAACTGAACTCCTGATTTTCTCCCCAAAATGACTCATCCTGCAGCCTTCTCCACCTCAGTTAATCACAATGCCATCCTTTGGAATACTCAGGTCAAAAAACCCAAGAGTCATTCTTGACTCTTCTTGCACTCCACGCTTACTAGGCCAGGAAATTCTTGGGCTCTACCCTCAGAATATAGTCAAAATCTCCACTGCTAAATCCCTGACTTCAACCACTGTCATCACACCTGGATTGTTGTAGTAGCCTCCTAAAGGAATTTTTTGCCTCTACCAATGCTGCCATACAGACTATTCTCAGCAAAGTGGAGAGCTGTCCTTTTAGAATATAAGATCATATTACTCTTTTGCCTTAAACCCCAAAATAATGACTTTCCATTTCACTTTGAGAAAAAGCCAAAGTCCTAGAGTGGCCCCTTTTTTAGACAGTCTTACTCTGTTGCTCTGGGTAGAGTGCCATGGCATCATCATAGCCCACAGCAACCTCAAACTTCTGGACTCAAATGATCCTCTTGCCTCAGTCTCCCGAATAGCTGAGACTATAGCTGCCCACCACCACTCCCTGCTAGTTTTTCTATTTTTAGTAGAGATGGGGTCTCACTCTTGCTCAGGCTGGTCTCAAACTCCTAAGCTCAAGCACCACCTGCCTCAGACTCTCAGAGTGCTCGGATTACAGGTGTGAGTCACTGCATTAGGCTCACAAAGTGACCTTTAAGGCCCTACATGGTCCAGCCATCCATTACCTCTGACCTGACCTCCTCCCACCCCTGCTGGCCCTCTCCTCTTTGCTAACCCATTAGACATGTTCCCACTTAGGGTCTTTGTCCTGACTATATACCCTGTGCCCCAAGAGCTTTTTGTCTACATTCTCACATGGCCAATATCTTCATTCTTCCAGCCTTTGTTCAAGTGCTACCTTCTCTCGGAGCCCACGTCAACTACCCTACCCCAACCTACCCCCAGCTACCCACCCTGGTTCTTCTTACAATGCTTTTCTTTCTCTTTTATTCTTAGTAATTATTACCTTCTAACATATTGCTTTCTAATAATTTTAGATGTTTATTATTTATTTTCTTTCTTTCTCCCTATCAGGTAACTCCAAGAAGGCAAGGGTCTTTATCTGATTTGTTCACAAATATAGGCCGAACTTTACAACAATGCTCAGTATATATAGAGGTGCTCACTAAATATTTACTAGCTAAATAAAAGATACAAATGAAGGACAAAGGGCAAAATAGACAAACAAGAAGGCGCTAAAAAGAAACAGAGATGATACATTAAAATTATCATTAAAATCTTTAATACAAGAGAATAAATTGCATCTATGAAACAAAAAAAAGTGATTATTTATTAGCAACAACCAATAAAAAACAAACAGAAGCAAAGTAACTTCTTGGAAATTAAAATTATATCTGAGCTTCCTCTTCCCCTAAGCAGCCTGAGGTGATCTGTGAAGATGGTTCACTTGACCCAGAAAATCCCACAAAGTCACTCAAGTAGTTCAAATCTTCATGTTCACTTTAAAAACATATGTGAAACAGCTTAAGCCATCAAGGGTATCATATATGAAAAGTCACCAAGCATCTGAAGGATGTCACTTTACACAAACAGCGTGTGCCATTCCCATGTTACAATGGTGGGGTTGGTAGGTGTGCTCAGGCCAAACAGTGGTGCTGGATGTGGGGTTGGTGGCCCAAAAAGGGTGTTGAATTTTTGCTGCACGTGCTTAAAAATGCCAGGAATAGTGCTAAACTTAAGGGTTTAGATGTAGATTCTCTGGTCATTGAGCATATCCAGATGAACAAAGCACCTGAGATGCATCGCCAAACTTACAGACTCATGGTCACATTAAGCCCTACATGAGCTCCCCCTGCCTCATCTACACTATCCTTACTGAGAAGGAACAAATTGTTCCCAAACCAGAAGGGGAAGTAGCAAAAAGATATCCCAGAAGAAACTGGAGGAACAAAAACTTGTGTCACAGGAATAGATGCAACATAAAATAAATGTAAATAATCGTAAAAGGAAAAAAATAAAATTATATCTGAAAAAAAAATTAAAAATCAAGTTAGAAATTCCTCAGAAAGAACAGAAATCTAAAATATGAAAGTCTGAAGATAAATGAAAACTAGAGGATCAGTTTATAAGGTCAACACATAGCTAATAAATATTTTAAGAATGGAAGAATAGAGAAAATGAAGGAAAGGAAGTTGGGGAAAAAACAATATTAAAAAAAAAAATACTCTAAGACACAAGGGCATGAACTTTCAGGCTGTGAAAAAGGTTTCTCTGGGTTCAGCACCATGAAGAAAAACGCTTGCAGCAAGTACAACACCATTCCCACCTCAAGACGCTGGGGTAGGAGCAGATTCTAAAGTTTTCACAATTTCCAAACAAAACATCAGAATTCAGAGAAGTAAAGAACATCTCAACAGCAACAATGGACACTAAAAATTAATGGAGCAATTTTTTTCAAAATTCTGAGGTTAAGGATTTTTAACTTAGAAATATACATGTAACCAAGCCAGGAGGAAGGTAGATTCAGACATGGAAAGTCTCAAAACCTTGCTAACCGTCTACCCTCTCTCAGGAAGCTCTGGAGAGTGTGTATCACAAAAATAAGACAGAAAACTAATAAATAGGAGAACATGAGATCCAGGAAATAAGTGATCCAAGTCAGGAGGTATAAAGGAAATTTCCAGAATGGTGACAGGATGTCCCAGGATAAGAGCGGTGCACCAGGACCAAAAAGCTCCCCCCAGACTGGAGCTGAAAGGTGGGGAACTCAGGCAGAAATGAGTCCAAGAAAAAAAAGCATTAACTTACCTTAATGAAGTGATAAAACAGAACTGGATAAATGGGGTAAGGAAAAGAGGAAACGAAGGAGCAGGAAATTCTTTCTTCCATAAAAAGAAGTCAGTTGGCAATATCTAAAATTGGCTGATTAATAAATAGCAATGAAAGCACAGTGTTTAGCCATATGGAAGTAAACACTCAAACTAGTAGTCAAAATGGAAGCCAGTGGCTCTTGGTGGGGATAGATTGGGGTGAGGGGAGGTTAGAACAAGGAAGACTTGCATGTCGTCATCAGACTTATAATCCCACTTATTTTCAGATCATGTAAATGTATTCCTCTGATAAAAATAAATATTAATTTTGAGGCATTGGACATACTGGCGCCAAGCCAGTATTTTCCACTTGCTATAACCATAAGGATTCAAAGATAATTGAAATGGGAATGACTTCTCCTATGGTTCATGATATTTAAAATCAAGGCTGTACACCTCTTAAACGTATCACCCGTACTACCAGGGGTCATTATTCCACACTTTCACGCCTGAGGAATAGTCTATAAAATCCTCCTTGGGGCACATGGATAATCAAGAGACCAGTGTTGTCATCTCAAGGACCAGGACCTACCAAAATTGATTCAAGATGTAATAAAAAGCCTGACTAGTCCAATAATCATTAAAGAATGCAAGTCCCATAATTTAAATTTTTCCACAAGAAAAATATCAGTCCCAGATTATTTTAAAAGCAAGTTCTACACAATTCTGAAGGAATAAACTCTTCTAACCTTATTAAAATTCTCTGAGAAAGGAGATAGAACAGAATGCTTCCTCCAACTTATTTGCAGGTACAATCTTGACATCAAAATTGCAGTGGTACAATCTTGACATCAAAATCAAACAAGAACCATACAACAAAGGAAGAATATAGGCCAACTTCACTCATAGACATAAATGAAAAGTCCCAAAATATTACAAAAGAACCCAGCAAAGCATCAATGGTAATATATGCAATGTTTTTTGTTTTGTTTTGTTTTTGAGACAGAGTCTCACTCTGTCATCATCGCAGCTCACTGCAACCTCTAATTCCTGGGTTCAAGCAATCCTCTTGCCTCAGCCTCCTGAGGAGCTGGGACTATAAGTACTTGCTACAACGCCTGGCTGGTTTTTCTATTTTTAGAGACCAGTCTTTTGCTCAGGCTGGTGTCAAACTCCTGAGCTTAGGCGATCCACCCACCTCCGCCTTTCAGAGTGCTAGGATTACAGGCGTGAGCCACCACAAGTGGCCAACATGCAATGTTTTTGAAAGCACTTAATTTGGGGAGATGAAATACAAAGGAAGCCCTCACATCTTGCAGCAGGCAAATTCCTGGTGTTCATGGTGGAACATTCTGTGTGGGTCTAAAAAAGCAAGGAACACAAGATGATAAAAAAAAAAAAAAATACGGCGAATCCGTGCGGACTGGCAAGCTTTCTCATTGTTACAGGTTTCTGATGTTAGGAAATGGCTCATGGAGGAATGGGCAGCAGATAATACTAATCCACCTCTGTCCTAAAGTAGAGAAAGTAAGATAGAAAATCCTAGTATATCTAATCCAACTTGAGACTGCTGTGCTCTCATGGGGCTGGAGGGGGCCTCTTGGACCAAGCTGTCATGGGAGACATAGCAGTCTCTCCTAAGATCTCAGCCTTTTCTGTAAACATACCCTGCAGAATTTGTAGTAGAGGTGGGTAAAGCCTTGATGCCCTGGTCTCTTCAAGCTTCCTGGACCACGAGAAAGCTCTTGGCTGTAAAGAGTGGTTTGTTATAACCAGATCTTGCAAATGAATCTAGGGTATTCTCCATAGCTCTTGCCCCTAGTCAGAAATTGTGAATCTGTGGCAGGCACAAATCCCTGATGGGTAGAAGAGGCAGTACTTACTGTGCACGAAATATTCTCTCAAACTCTAGTGACCCAGTGACTGCTGGAGGTGTAACTTTGAATTTTGATCTTGCTTTTCCAACCTGCAAAGCAAAATAACCTGCAAGCAAAGGGGAATGTTTTATTAAAGATGTGGCACACCTTAGTCATCAGTTAGATGCAAACTTAGACCACAATTAGATACCACTACATACCTATCAAAAAGTCTAAAGTTAAAGAGACAAATCATACCAGCTGGGCCTAGTGGCTCATGCCTGTAATCCTAGCACTCTGGGAGACTGAGGCGGGTGGATCACTTGAGCTCAGGAGTTCGAGATCAGCCTGAGCAAGAGCAAGACCTTCATCTTATTAAAAAGAAAAATTAACCAGGCATTGTGGCAAGCATCTGTAGTCCCAGCTACTTGGGAGGCTGAGGTAAGAGGATAGCTTGAGCCTAAGAGTTTGAGCTATGATACCATGGTACTCTATGAGCTATGAGCTATGATACCACAGTACTCTACCCAGAAACTCTGTCTCAAAAAAAAAGAAGACAAATCAGACCAGTTGAAAAAGACAGAGAAACAAAGATCCAAGAAAAACTGGAACTTTCATACACTGCTAGTGGGAATGTAAAATGGTATAAGCACTTCAAAAATCAGTTTGGAGGGATTCTTTCAGTTAGACATACATCAACCATATGACTCGGTTGTTCCATGAAATGATACATTCATACAAAGACTTGTACACAGATGGTCCCAGCAGCTTTATTTGCAATAGCCCCAAAGTAGGAACAACTTTGTGATGGTTAATTTTACGTGTCAACATGGTTAGTCTATGGTGCCTATTTATTTCACCAAATACCAGCCTAGATGTTTCTGGGATGTGATTAACATTTAAATTGGTAGACTCTGAGTAAAGCTAATTACCCTCCATAATGTGGGTGGGCCTCATCCAATCAGTTGAAGGCCTTTAAGAGGTAAGACTGGGGTCCACTGTAGAGGAAGGAATTCTGCCCCAGTTCTGCAACATCACCTCTTTCCCCAATTTCCAGGCTGCCAACCTGTTCTGCAGATTTTGGACTAGCCAGGTTCCACAATCACATACGCCAGTAAATCTCTGTACGGGTCAATGTGTGTGTTATGTGTGTACGTGTCTGTGTCTGAGTGTGTGTGTTGATTCTGGTTTTTTGGAGAATCCTGACTCATATGAATGTTCATCAATGAGTGAGTGGGTAGGCCAGGCACAGTGACTCATGCCTGTAATCCCAGCACTCTGGGAAGCTGAGATGGGCAGATTATTTCAGGAGTTAGAGACCAGCTTGAGCAAGAGCAAAACCCCATCTCTAAAAATAGTCAGGCATTGTGGGGGGCACCTATAGTCCCAGCTACTCCGGAGGCTGTGACCAGAGAATCACTTGAGCCCAGGAGTCTGAGCTTGCTGTGAGCTATGAAGCCACAGGACTGTACTGAGGGCAACATAGTGAGATTCTGTCTTAAAAAAAAAAAAGTGAGTGGGTAAAGAAAGTGTAATACATGCACACAATGGAATACTACTCAGCAGTAAAAAAGGAATGACCTACTGAAACACAAAGCAACATGAATGAATCTCAAAATAATTATGCTGAATGAAAGGCAGAATTTTAAAAAGAGTACCACTATATGATTGCATTTATATAAAATTCTCATAAAGGGAAATGAATCAATAGTGACATAACGCAGACAAGTGGTTGCCTGGATATGAGAAGGAAGGTTGGGGGCAGGGCCTGACTCAGTTTCCTTGTTATTAAATGGGCTGACTTTCTTCTCTCTCATTTGCTATTTGGAAGTTGCATTAGATTATCGACCCTGACCCCCACATGGCCTTCGTCTGATGATCAGCTCTCTGGACCCCTTTCACTCTCAATCCATACTTCCCCCTTTGTCAGTCTATGAACATTCAGTAGTTCTTGCCTCCTGTCCTTATCTCCCTATGTTTCACCCTATAATTACCTTGTGGGGTCTATTATTCCCCTTCAGATTATTTCTTCAGTGTTACCTTCTTACCCATTCTCAATACTGTTCCCTGTCTCACATATGTTAGTACTTCTATATCCATTTCCTACTCACTAATGTTTTAAAAATGCCCCCTTTTAAAATCTCACACCAAGTTTGTAGTGTCAACCTCTCTGTGTGTTAGAGTACTAGGGGCAATGCTTTCCTACCGACACAGGATACTACTTTCCCTCTGACAAAAAGTCAGTCAATATCGATCCTGGCTTGGCAAGGGCTCTCCAAGCAGGCTGCTTTCCTTCCACTGATCTCCTTCTGCTCCAAATAAGCTATTGTTGAGGATTTAAAAGCTGTAGTTGAATATCTATCTACAGTGTGTCAATGCTTAGGACAGGAGTCTTTCTCATCCTAACTGCAGCCTGAGGGAGCAGAGTGAGGATAAAGACAGTGGGAGAACAGAGTGTTTTCAGCGCTGGGCTCCTTCCTTCTAGGGCAGCATAAATCTGGAGAGGTCAATGGCTCAAGGGCCCAACTCAAGCCAAAAAAGGGGGTGAATCTATTAAGGAAGCATCTATTAATCTATTAACCCTAACCCGCTGTTACCATCACTTCTAACTTGCTTCATGGTCTTGGAGAAAACACTTGCAAAGTCTTATTTCCACCTATGAAATAGAAACAATGAAAAATGTTGAAAAGTGTAAGCGGTGGCACCCAGAGACAAGACCTGAGTGGAGATGTTCAGACCAAGTTTATTGGAAGGTGAGGGTGACCCGCGTGGGCAGTGCAAAGATGGCATCTGCGCCCAGGGGCTGTTAGAGATCTCTTTTATATGGGGCTGTAGGGACTGGGCAAATTCCATAGCTAGCCCAGAAAATTAGGGTCCTTTGACGTGACCTTTGGCAGTAGGACTAGTCAGATCCTTTGTGTCTTTGTCTTAGGAGGACAGGAGGAGGAGGACATATAGGGATGTTAGGCCCCTCAATGGATGTATGCTCTTAACTTTATAAATTAAGAATGACACAAGAGCCCAGAGCTCCAAAATGAAGCTGTGAACAAGAGCTTTGAAGGTGCTGTCTTTCTCTAGGCTAATTGCACCTGGCAGGTTTTTGTCTGTGACACTAGCAAATGTGAGCAAAGAGCTTCAGTAAGAGGCAGAGGAGTTTTAATAACCCCACCCATCCAACCCAGCCTCAGGAAGGAAGACTCACTAGCCCCAAGAGGTAGAAACCTCCTCTTCCCCTGAAACTGCCATCTCTAAAGTTAATAAAGGACCATACATGGGAACTGTGGTAGGGGAAATATATTTAGGTGGTTATAACCAGCCATTGTGCCCCATGTGCTTTCCTTTAATTGCTTATGTTAGCTAGGTAGTTAGCAATGGCTTTCCTAGGAAGGAGGACAGGCAGGGGCCTCAGGCCCATCTTGGTGCCACCCATCTTAATTCTGTCCCATGTGATTGCTCACATCTGGAGAGGGGGAATTGAGATGGTGGTCTGGTGAGCCAAGGGTCCAACTCTCCCCTTTTTCCCCCTTCCTGCAAGAAACAAAGAAGGGACAAGCCTTGGGAAAACACAGGATAAGCCCTTGCTGACTCCTTGGGAACACATGCAGGCAGGATAAGGTCATGCCAACCCCTTTGCTGTTAAAAATAGTTTTTGCTTAACTATTATTTTGCTTAACCAAGTAACTGCAAGTGCCGTAAATCTGCTTCTGTAGGTGCCGGCGGCTTGCTTGCTGCGTCATCCAACCTATAAAAACTGTGCATGACAGGCAGCCTGTGGCTCAGTGAGTAGGGCGCCGGCCCCATATACCAAGGGTGGTGGGTTCAAACCCAGCCCTGGCCAAACTGCAACAAAAAATAGCCGGGCATTGTGGCAGGCACCTGTAGTCCCAGCTACTCAGGAGACTGAGGCAAGAGAATCACCTAAGCCCAGGAGCTGGAGGTTGCTGTGAGCTGTGATGCCATGACACTACTGAGGTGACAAAGTGAGACTCTGTCTCTTAAAAAAAACAAAAAAAAAACTGTGTGTTAACCCTGGTCTAGGCTGCTCTCCACGTGTAAGGTAGGCATCCTGCTGGCCTGTCTAAATAAAGGCTCCTTATTGGCATTTTAAAGATAATTTCCGTAGTGGTTGTTTTGCTCACACCATAATAGAATCACTCTACCAATCTATCAATCAGAACTTAGTGTACCAACTGCAAAAGGACGTAGAAGATTCTGTAGCCTAACAACAGGTACAAAAGTCTTAAAGGTAACCAAGAACAGCCTTCAGGCCAATTAGCAGGTGGTCCACCCCTCCCACCCCCACCATGGGTTCTCAGAGAGGCTCATGGGAGGTCCACATGCCCTGTTAAGATTCTAGTTCCAAGATGACCCCTGAACCATGAGGTAGGCCAGGCCTAGGTAGTATAGAAGAGAACCACCAGCCATACTGCTTACCTCCTTGCCTTTTCTTTGTCCTGACAATGGGAGCCTGTTTTTCTGTTGATGGTGAACATATCCTGCTTTGTAAACAGCTTTTCTTATGCTGTAAATCTATCTCAATTAACTGTTTCATGCTTACCTTACTTTGGGGTGTCTGGTCAGTTTTTAACCAAGAGCACTTCAAAAACCAACATATTGGGGAACAGCCAACTGCCTTGAAACCAAGTTGTATATAATATCCAAAGGTGCACTTCCTACGGGCCTGCGGTCGCTAAGGTGAGGCCCAGACTGCCATGCAAGCTGTTAATAGTTAATAAACCTTCCTTTTCTTGCTAAAACTTGTTCTTCTCAATTATTTCAACAACTACCTTGAGCCATCACCATGCCTCCTAAGACTACTCAGGAGTCACAGAGCTGATGTTCATAAAGATTCTTTTAAATCACCCTTGTCTAACCTAAGGTTAGCTTTGAGACATCTACCCTGCCTTCTGGTAGACTGGCTCACTCACACTGGCAGCCCATACCAAGGAACTGACTCAACTGGTCTTGCAACCTGGGAACTGACTCAGCACAAGAAGAGAATATCTGTACCCTGACCCAATAAGTTCATCGCCAGCCAATCAGCAGATCCAATTCCCTAGCTCTTTGCCCACCAAACTATCTTTAAAAAATGCTTTCTGCCAAATTCTTGGAGAAATGGATTTGAGAACTTTTGTCTCCTCACATGGCACCCGCGATGTTAAACTCTCTCTGCTATAACCCCAGCTTAGTATATTGGCTTCCTCTGGAGTAGAAGGCAACGAACCTGGTAAGGCCGTAACACCCTTAGGTCAGAGACCTCAGAGAGACCATGACTATCATTGGAACACCATCATAAGGATGGAAAAGCTATTTCACAGCTTTTTCTGGAGAGCGTCAATTTTATTTCCCTTTTTATGAGTTAATTAAAACCAATTGAGAACAATCTCCTTTTACATTGTCTGTCTTTCCTGTTTGCCTTCTCCTTAAAAACACATGTGTGATAGGGAGAGTAATGGGGTCCCCTGAAGAAAACCAAAATATTTCACCACCACCCCCCAAATTGCTGAGTTAAATAACCAACCACAAGGTCCTTATGTTTCTCCCAAAGCACAGGATAAGGCTGTTCTCTGAAAGTTCAGTGGTTCCCTTATCTACCTAGAAACTTGACCTCCAAAGACACAACAACCTTCCATCCCCTCCCTGAAATCCCATTATCTATGGCAGAAAAAAAAAAACACACACACACCAGGAATGCCACATCTGGATAGACTTCATCACAAGATGATTCCTGCTTTTCCGGCTCATTCAAATTCCAAAGAGAAAAAATTTAAAAAATAAATAATTTTTAAAATTCCAAGGGTTAGGGTGCTGACATGTCGGAGGTGGTGGGTTCAAACCCAGCCCTGGCCAAAAGAAAATTCCAAGGAGAATCATATGCAAATTAACATCTATTTCTTGGGTCTATTCATTGTCTCTAAAAATCATTTGCTACTCCTCAAAAGAATTCTCTACATTCCTCACCTTACCCTTCCTCTGTGAAGCAGGCATATGAGCTTCTGTACCCTGTTGGGTGGCTGGGTAATCATTCTGTGAATCCCATGTTCTATGCATGTTAAATGTTGTAAGCCTCTGGAGAAAGAAAAAACTTTTATCTAGCCCCTTTAAATGATCAAGCCCCAAAAGGCATTTAAAATATAACAGCAGTATGTCTCAGTCTTCCTTGAGCTAATTAACTCTTGAAGTCCCTTTCTGCATGGACTAGCTGGACTTTGGACTAACTGGGGTCAAGTTTCCATACAATGACTCACCCTATAGTCCAACCACGTATAGCCAATCACTAACCAATGTTATTTCTACAAGCCAATGAGAATTTCTGATGAATAACTCTTATAATTTCCTCCTCTTCTGATTTGTCCTGTTTGTCTGTAAAAAACTTGAGTCTTAAATCAAACTGATTATAATAAAAATTTAATTTAAAAAATTCAACCTCAGCTCAGTGCCTGTAGCTCAGCAGCTAGGGCACCAGCCACATACATTGGAGCTGGTGGGTTCAAACCCAGATCGAACCTGCCAAACAACAATGACAACTACAAAAAAAAAAAAAATCTCTCTTCCAAATTCTGCTCTATTTTATAACAGGTTACTAATAGTGCTGGTACTTTGATTTTGTTCATCTTTTGGGTAGAGTCCACCAAATGATGTTGTCTACAAAAACTTGCATCTCTCCACTTAATAAATATATTTCTATTGATAACAAACAAAAAAAACCTTGAGTCTCTCTTTTGCCAAGGCAACTTCCAACTGTCTGGGGTGCAGTGCTCAATATTTGCACTTGAATAAACACTCTTTGAACTAGATTCCGACCTTCTGATTATTTTAGGTTGACATTTTCCTTCTATTAATCAGTCTTTTGTCAGTCAATTGTTCAGCAAACCTTCAGAGGGTGAAGGGGAGTTTTCCCTTGGCACTACACCCCCCACAATGCCCACACAGCCCTGGCTGGGCTCCCTCACCATGTGGCTACCTCTCCAGCAGAAGCTTCCCTCCAGGGAGGGAGGTTAGAATGGGAACTAACAATGCTGAGCACCGCCCCTGGTCCAAACTTGGTGATGGGCATCTCCTGTTTAATCCTGCTTGATGGAGACATGGAAAGGCAGAGCATCCTGGCCACAGACAAGCAGCTAAGAAATGGTTAGATCAGACTGATACAGGTCTGCCTGTCTTCAAAACCTGAGCTGCCTCAACCATGGCACATGTATCCCGACTCCATAAACAACAGGCTTTTGCAAAAACAGCAAATTCTGGTTCTTAATGCCAGCGAAACAGTTCTATTTTCTCTTCTCTGTCTCTCCTCCCCCATCATTAAACATTTCCCGTTTGGGTGGCGCCTGTGGCTCAAAAGGGTAGGGCGCCAGCCCCATATGCCGGAGGTGGAGGGTTCAAACCCAGCCCCGGCCAAAAAAAAACTGCAAATAAATAAATAAATAAATAAAAATAAAAAGTAAAGGGATTGTTTCAAAAAAAAAAAAAAAAATCCCCGTCCACCACAAACCCTCATTCGCCCAGTCTGCTCTCTTCCCTCCCCACCTGCACGCAACCTTGCCATCCAGCCCCTGCCATTCTGGCCCCAGTTCCCACATCCCCTGAACCAGCCAACAAACAGTGCGGCTGAGAGAGCCTCTTGTCAGTTTGGGGACGGCTCCTGTGCTCTCTGCAGTGCTTCCGGGAGGGCTGTGGGACCCTGAAAGAGTTAATCCATCAAGATGGATCCTGACTGTGTCTACCTGGTACTGCAGACCGCTAGGTCACACACATATTCTGCGTTCAGGAAAATCCACAGGCTAGCTTAGTTTTGGAATTTTCATAACTGTCTGTTCTTGTTTACCTCTCCTGAATCAGCCAATAGACTGTGACGTGCATCAGCCAATCAGAACTAAGCAAGTTTGCATCTTCATTTGCATAAGCCAACCTGAGTGGAAACCTGAACAGGAACCTTCTCCATTTTAGACAATCCCTTTCTTTGCTGTCTTGGAATGCACCTTTGTCGCCTTACCACGGTTTGAAAAGTGGTTAGTAGATAATAAAGCGTCATCAGCCTGCTTACCGCCTTCCCTGGACCAGATTATTTCTCTTAATGGGAATGCTGTGGGACCTCAAAACTCACAGCCCAGTTCAAATGGCATTAGAAGTCTCTGAAAATCTTTTGCAAGTAGCTTTGTTGGCAAGACATACTCAGTTTTGGTAGCACCTCTGGGTTAAGTTTGGTTCCTTTAGATTAGATCCCTAAATGCTTCTTTTAATTGGGTAAAGGGACACTTCCCCTTTCTCCTGAAAGCCTGGTGAAAGATCAACTCACAATTAATTAGATAAATAAGAGAAAGAGGTTTCATTTTGATTCAAGAAGGTTAGATTAAATATATGTATTTACCGTGGGCACAGGGAGAATTACAGAGTGATTACCATTAGCGGCCTAAACCCTTCCCCCACCTTCCCTCCCAAAACAAAAGGCCCACCCGGCTCCGCCCAAGAGTTCCACTAGAAAGACCCTAGCCAGTTGAAACCTCCCAGCAACCTGTGGACTCTTCCTCCCACTACACCTAATATAAAAACAAACCTCCAACCGTCCTTACTGCAGCCGCCATCTTTGCCGAGGCAGGTCTCTGTCCCCTTTCATTAAACTTGGGCTGAACCTCTCCTTTCTGGGTACACTGACCAATTACCCATTATCCCAGTGGGGTCCACACATTTTTATACTTCCTTTTAGTCTGGGACTGAGAGATAAAGAATATGCATAATTCTGATTAGGGGCAATACATGGTTGCTAGGAGGGAGGAAGGGAAGGGGGTAACAGACTGACTTACAAATGATTCTTTTTGAAAATGAAATTAATTTTGAGAGACAGGTATTATATCTAAAATGATTGGGGCCAGGTCTGGTTGCATTCTTGATCCTCTTTCTTGCAATATTGTGAGATAACAGGGAAGGAGAGGGGAAGTCAATTGCTCTTTTGATGGTCCATCTGGTTATGCAGATAGAGGGCAAAGCCTCTTCCAAGGTCTTGTTGATCCGGAAGGGCTCTTCATTCAGAGTACTCTTTATACCAAGGAGTCATAGTCTGGGGTGAAATTTCCTGAGCTACTTCACAAATATTCTGCTCCACTCTACAACAGACTGAACCAAACCACAAACCTTCATGTGTGTCTGAAGGTTTAAAGATTTTCATACTGTTCACAATACAGACTGTTAGGCAAGACGCTGCATGTGCATGAAAGCCCAGACTTGATCTTTAACTGTGGTGCCCTCATGCTTCCGGCTATTAGCATTAACTTGCACATTCTACAGCTCTATTTCCTGGTATGTGTACACTTGGAAAAATAAAGAGACAGGAGGCATACGTGAGAGAAAGTCTTGCTCACTTATGCTCAGACCCTTTTCCCCATCTAACATAGTAAGTAAGATAATAAGAATTGGGCAAATGTGACCCCCATAGGGGAAAAGCCCTCAAGGCTGTCAGGATACTGAATAATCCTAATGGGGAAATGTTTTAAAATTTAGAATTAGTTATTAATCTAAAGCTCATATTTCTGAAAGAGACCTTTTTAACCCGATAAGGCAGTTTATTTAAGAAAACACATTTATTAAAGATCAGGGCTGAAGAAATGACAACCAGTTTTCAAAGCAGGAACAATATTACCTTTGGAACACTCCTCATGGACGTTTATACTCCGCCTTCCCAGGTTAGCACACTTCTAATGCTCATTTGAACTGTGCTGTGAGTTTTGATGGGGCAAAATCACTGAGCTCTAAGGGCCCAAAACATCCCCATTGAGAGAAATAATCTCTGGAGAGTTCCCATTCTCTGCTTGTCCCAGGGAAGGAGGTAAGTAGGCTGATGACCCTGAGCACAGGTTGATGCCAGAGCCACTGGCAAGAGGAAGCAGGGAACAAGTGTAAAACCCAAACACTGGACGGAGCTCTCCCTCCCTCCCTACACACACACACACACACATTCCATGCCTCTTACTTTGCTGACAGACAGAGAGAATAGAGACAGCAGCCAGCAGGATAGAATTCCCCGCCATCTTTCACAGGAACGTTCTGGTTCACAGAACTATTTGTAGAAAGCAGGAGATGATAAGAGGCACCTTTGACTTTGCAAAGCTGACCTTCCTTATCAAGGAAACAAAGTTGAGGAAGAAAAAAAAAAGGCTGATTCAAGCGGCTAAGTGACCTTTGCTCTGGAACAGAAATCAAGAAGGCTGGCAGGTCTGCGGCTGCCAGTCACAGATCTTTATCTGGCCTGGGAGTTGCTTCCTGAGTTTGCTTTAAGTCTCTTCCTGCTCTTCCTGCAGCCAGCAAGCAGGGCTGGAGCTCAGCCTGGAGACCGGCCCTTCAGTAACAGCCCACAGTTAAACTACCTTCTCTGCCAATTCATAGACTCCTCGGTCCCCTTTCATCCCCATGTCCTCCCCTCCCCAGAACTTGCCAAAACCTTTCTCACTGCTGTGGAAAAGTGAGGAGGAAGTGCTTAGTTAATCCTACTAAAATTTTAAATGAGAATTTGAGTCAATTCTAACTTTATTTGCCCAGTAAATGGCAGACCCAGGATTTGAACCCATCTAACAAATTCCATCTGTGGAATTCCCAGTAATCCCCAGCAATCTTCAATACCATCCTGCCTCACACTGTCACCTGCTCTTAGTGACCACACATTTTTTACAAAAATAAACCAGGATACTGTGTTCTGTGGGGGAAGAGGGCTCTTGAGTAAAGTGAAAGATGTAAACAGTAGTGCCCAGAGAAAAGGCTGCAGTGGCGATGTTTAGGCCAAATTTATTGAAAAGGGAGGGTGACTTGCCTGGGCAGTGCAAAGATGGATCTGGACCCTGGGGCAGTTAGAGACTTCTTTTATAATATAGGGCCTAGGGGGCCAGCAAATTCCACAGTTTGCCTGGAAGGTTAGGGTCCTTTGGCAATGTGAAATTCCTGGGGGGTTAGTCAGATCCTTTGTTTCTTTGTCTTAGGAGGAGAGAAGGAGGAGGAATAAAGGAAAGGGCTTGTGTGTGGCTGCATTAGGCCCCCCAACAGAAAGACTCGGACCAATGTTTATGTTTCACTTCTAGTGGTAAACACAGTACACGTGGCCACCACACTGGCCCAGTGTAGTAAGTTCCCCAGCATACACACTAAGACCCTGATTCCACCCATATTGGGGGGGGGGTAGATCTTCCTGTTTGTTTTGTTTATTTTGAGGCATCTTTTGGGGGATGGAAGTTATGAGGCTGAGTAGAACTCCAGAACCTGGTTTGAATTCAGAACTCATTTGCAGTTCCCAGAGAAAGTGAGTGGGGTTGAGTCTTAGGCCACCATTTCATTTGAGAAAGGTTTTGTGACTCTTCCATTCCTATAAGGCATTTGATATATGAAGTGCCATATTGGGTGACATTTGTCCCCCTTAGGATTATTACAGAGCAGACCACCATTTGGGAAGGATTTACCTTCCAGACCTTTAGGTCATTTGGGGCCCATCTGAGGTACCATTTGGGGTGGTGTTTGTCCCCTCTGGATTCTCATTGGATAGGCTCTGGCATTTTTGTGTTGGGAAGACCCTGAACTGTCTGTTAACTTATAAGCTTTGTTGCTCCATCTCAAAATCCCTGAGAAAAAACTTTGAAAAGAGAACGGTGTTCGGCCATGGCATTTTATATTTTTTGAGTTTGGAATTCTTCCTTATATTGTGTTTGATTGTAAACTTTTGTACTACTTGTCTGGTGAGTTTTTTATATTGTAATGTCACTTGTATTGAATGAGAAACTAAGTTGCGGCTGCCTAATTTTGATTTGGACATGCATTCTGTTTGTTGGCCATTGGTCAATCTTCTTTTTGCCTAGTAATGTGCTGTTGTAAAGTGTAGAGTAATGTGCTCTTGTACCTCAAGTTTTAAAATGACATACATAAGTGAGTACAGACCTTCTGTCTAAAACATGGTCCCAAATCTGCGGGAAGTGGCTTGAGGACTGAGGTGCCCCGCCTCCCATAGATAAAGAAGTATAAAATGGAGAATGAATTTCAAACTGCCTCTTTGAAACCCTCTTGCCTATTCTGAGACCTAAAACCTACATCCCTTCCTCAGGCCACTCCTCCGCAAGGTCAAGGGTGTGTCCTTTTTTCTTTTTCTTTGTCCCACAGAAAATGGGACAAATCCAGGTAGAGTCATGAGATTGTCTTAGTTGAAGATGGATCACAAAACCACCTTAACCAAAGATGGGATTCACTGGGGTGGAGGTCACAAGATCACCTTAACCAAAGAAACTGAAAATGGAATTGATCAGAACCTTGAAAAGCTCCATACTTCTAGGTGGCGCCTGTGGCTCAGCAGGTAGGGTGCAAGCCCCATATACTGAGAATGGCAGGTTCGAACCCGGCCCCAGACAAATTGCAACAAAAAAATAGACAGGTATTGTGGACAGCACCTGTAGTCCCAGCTACTTGGGAGGCTGAGGCAAGAGAATCGCCTAAGCCCAGGAATTGGAGGTTGCTGTGAGCTGTGACACTACGGCACTCTACCGAGGGTGATAAAGTGCAACTCTGTCTAAAAAAAAAAAAGTCCATACTTCTGCTTACAGGGAGGAAATTTGGACTTTGAAACCACAGTCCTCCATTTTTCTTCTTGGCCAGCAAGTAATAAACGTCTCTTTCCTTTTCCCCAGCCACTTGTCCTTGTTCTTCTGATGCAGCTTTGTGGACAAGTCCCATGAGTTTAGTAACGGGGGTGAGGGGAAACTTCCCCTTTCCCCCCAGAAATTCACTGAAAGATCAACCACAATTATAGCAGATTAATAATAGGAAGAGGTTTATTTATCATGCACACAGGGAGAATCGCAGAGTGATTACCCAATATCCTAATGGGATCCAAGTATTTTTATACCTCCATTTTGAGGGGAGAGGGCAATGGGAATATGGGTAATTCTGCTTAGGGGCAATTAATGAAGGTTACTAGGGAGGATGAGCGGGTGGAAAAAACAGATTGAATTACAAATGATTCTCTTTGCAGATTAACTTTGAGAGGCAGGTACTATGTTTAAAATTATTTGGGCCAGGGCTGGTTGTATTCTTGATTTTCTTTCCTAGAATATACTGAGATAACCAGGAAGAGAAGTCCACTGTTCCTCAGAAGGGCCCATCTGGTCATACAGATGGAGGGAAAGTCCCTTTCTTGTCAATCTTGAAGGGCCTTTCATTCAAAATAGTCTTTATACTATATTTTTGGGGTGTAATTTTCTGACTCCTTCACATATAATGTACTTGATGTCAAAAGATATTTTCAAAGATAAAAATCATGCCTCTTATACAATATAAAATGAAAACACATCAAAAATGTTATTTAACTTATTCTTGATGGATCAAGTAAAATGTTATAACCAGTTCAAAGAAGAATTCAAAGAACCACACATACCTGTATATAGGAAATAAGAAATGACAAAAATTAATTTACAAATACTTGCAAGCCAAGTCTGCTCACAGTGCCTCAGTGGACTCTTCAGGTTCCCTCGGCTCACACTTATTCTTGAGATCATTGAAAACTAAGATTATAAAAGAATACAGGTCCTCGAAGTTCAAGGAAATGCTGCAATTTTCTTGTGTACTCAGTTTAATGGTTTGGGCCTACACAGCAGCAATTCTAAACTGCAAACCAGCTGCCCTGAACCCAGATCATCATCCACTACAATAACTTCCCAAAATGACAGCCTCAAAGGAGAGGTCTGAGCCAGGCCTGTGAGAAGACAGAGGCTCTCAAAGCAAGAGAAACACTCCAAGAAAGAAATGGCAGAGGCAGGAGCTGAGCAGGAAAGTGTGGCCCCTGGCTTACGGCTGCAACTGTTGGGTGCCTGTCACTCCCGTTTGGAGAAACTTTGGGTGTACCCATACTGGTGAACTGATTAAAAAAAAAAAAAAAGCCACAACTCCCAAATGACCTTTGGACTGAATTGTTGTCTTCCCACTTACAAGACAAATCCTGAGGTTCCCTGTGGACTTCTCCCAGCCACCCCCAGTCAGTCCCCAAATCCAGGTCCTTAGAGATGACTGATACAAAGCAAAAAAAAGGAAAGTGCCTGAAATGTTTTGAAACCCCATGCAACTACTTTAATAGATCTTGATTATTGCCATAAGAAGTCTCTGCTTCTAGAAAGGCATAAGACAATGGAGCTTTGGATAATGACATGT
Organism: Galagoides demidoff; assembly: GCA_963574575.1. Classification (NCBI taxonomy): domain Eukaryota; kingdom Metazoa; phylum Chordata; class Mammalia; order Primates; family Galagidae; genus Galagoides; species Galagoides demidoff. The sequence goes on along the minus strand of CAUYQV010034239.1, from coordinate 30,546 downwards.
TTATTACCTTCTCCAGCCATAGTATTTCCCAGATGATCCCATGATTGAAATACTGCCGTAGCATTAATAAAACCCAACACAAATTAGAGAGTTTCTCTGTACATTTTCCCTGAACCGGCTTAAATGGAATGGCATTTTCTCTGAATATAGTACATAATATAGGTCCTTGTAGTATGTAGTATGGGTCCTTCTATATGCTCCATATATTACATTTCTGTAAGAAAAGAAATGTTACAGGACAGATAGCATATTGATAATTGCTACGGTTTGAATGTTTCCTCCAGAACTCATATTGAAATTTAATTGCCATAGCAATGGTATTAAGAGGAAGGATCACCAAGAGGTAATTAAGCCATGAGAGTTCTGCCCCCACGAATGAATCAATGCCTGTATCACAGGAGTGGGTTCCTGATAAAAAGTGAGGTTGGCCCCCTCTGCTCCTGCTGCCTCACACTCTCTCACCCTTCTGCCTTCTGCTTTGGCACAACGTGGTTCAAAGGCCCTGGCCAGATGCCTTGACATTAAACTTCCCAGCCCCAGAACTGTGAGAAATAAAATTATTTTCTTTATAAATTACCGAGTCTATGGTATTCCATTACAGCAACAGCAAAATAACTGAGACAGTAATAGTAGCAAAAATATTTTTGAAATATTTATATCATCTATTTAAATTCAAAAGAATCCTTTAAGAGTTTCTGAGAGTTTAACTTATTATTTAATAATTTTTTTATGACTAAAATTATACTCTGAGTAAGGCAAAACAGATGGGACAAGGTTTGGTGATATTAAAACAGCCCTGAACCATTTGAAGGATGTTTTCATGAAATATAAATTTTAAATGTAACTACAGGAGAACCTCTGTAAGTTGACAGACTAGTCAACACATGGAGGTGGTCAACATAAGGAACTAGGCCTATTGTACTGATGCACACATGTGGTGCTTGTCTGGTCTATGAAAATTAGGTCAACTTAAGGAGGTGGTCAATACAGGGAGGTGGTCACTATGGAGGTTTTACTGTATTTCTCTGTAATTTTGGTGGTAGATGAAAAGAAATGACACATTAAACTGAGAAATGTTTTTCCTCAGACTAGGTGCATCCCTCCAAATTATTCCCTGGCCCAGCCCTCTTTCTGTTCTCTCCCTATCTGTCCAAAATGATAGCTTATCATCCTGGTTTCTGCTGAGCACTTAAAGTGGGGCTGTCCTCAATGACAACATGCTGGGGGGGCAGAGAGAAAGAAGCAGAAAATACACCTCCTTCCCGGGGATACCAGAAACAACCAGCGTGATCATGCTATCAGCAATCACCGTACTTTCCATTGAAAAGTAAACAGTATAACTCTTCCTGTGCCCAGAGTACATTACATCATCTGGCTGGAAGTTCTGACTCACTGAAGAATCTTGTAACAACATGACAAGTTTTTAAGCAAAGCTCAGGTAAACGAAATTTGAAATTTACAAAATTTGCTACCTATTACAAAAATTTAGAAAATGGTAGTAATCCTATAGAATATCTTTTCCCCTCTAAGAAACTGGAATGTTTTGCTCTCTAACTCAGGGTATGAAAAACCAAGCTAAAGAGGGCAAAGGCCTTTTATTTATCGCCATTGAGACACCCGCCCCAGGAAAAACAGGTATAAGAACAACTGATTTCCAACAAACCTCTGGCAGAAACTGCCTGTCACCCAACACCAGGAATACCCTAGGAAGGGCCAAAGACAGAGAAAAAAGAAGAGCAGAAAGGCAAGGAAAATAAAAAGCCATGTCCAGGATAGTGTAGAAAAAAAGAAGGCAAGGTGTGAGCTAGTGATCTGAGCTCATATCTGTGTGCAGTGGTGGGCAACTTGCTAAACGTCCCTGGACATATGTTTTTGCTAAGACAAATAATAATACTGACCTTACAGGGTTCCTCTGGCAAGTAAGTGAAATAACATAAGGGAAGCAAACAGTACAGAACCCAGCACATGGCAGCCGTGCACAGATACACCCCCACCCCTGTGCACCTGCCAATCCTGGGTGGGTGCAGAAGGGCCTGGGAAAAGGCCATGGTAGAAAGCAACAGATGATCTTATGGTGCCGCTGTAATTTCCAAGACTGCACAGAGTTCCCAGATGCATGGAAACAGAGCATTTGAATTGCTTCAAAACGGCTTTGGCAGTAATAGAGGATCTCAACCTGAGTTGTCTTACGTTTGCGTAAGGCTTAGGACAGGATAAAATAAAGCAGAACCCAGAGACTGGAGAGAAGAAATAGAAATCCTCCTTCAAGACGGCTCTCCGCACATGCGGCCCCTGCCCACACACACAGTCACACTCACACACAAACACACACTCAGATTCACACACATTCATACACACACCCCTCTATGCGCTCCTCAATGCCCTCACACTCATAAACTCATGCATGTACACTCATACACATGCACACACCCAAAACACACGTGCACAATTAAAAGACACCACACACACACTCACACGTGCTACAAACATTCATGTTCCGAAAGGAGATTTATAAGCTGCATGTTTAGACCTCAAAACACATATTTTGACAGCTACAATATCAATATATAAGTAGTAGCCTTGCTTACAGGCCAACACACATTAAAAAAATTTTTAACCCCTAAGTTAGGTAACATACTGCACATTGGCAATTGAGCAGTAACAACAAAACAAACTAAAACTATTGGTTTCTTTAATCATTACTAACTTTTTAAACCAAAGATTATTTTGGATTAAATGCTTTAAAATGGTGATTGTCATGAACTCCCCGCTCTGGCCCCTGTGAATCACACTCAGAACTTGATTCATAAACTTGGGACCAAAGCAGCAAGAGATACGAAAGGCTTGAGCCCAGAGGGACAAGGTGCTCTGGCTGGGCCAGGGCTGCTGAGAGGGACACCATCTGGCAGTGCCTCTGATGGGCCCCCCGCCAGCTCCCAAACCCAGTCAACAGAGGGCAGCGTGCCAGGCTTCATCCCAACCAACCAGCATCATCAAACAGTAAAGAACATATACCATTCCCACTCTTCAGACAGAGAAACTGAGGCTCAGAGGTTAGCGACTGGCCCAAATTCAGTACAGCCCAGGCCTGCTGCCCTCGGAACCTTTGATCTTTACTTTGGCTGCACATCAGAATCATCTGGGGTAGGGCCAGGCTCAGTGGCTCACCCCTGTAACCCTAGCACTCTGGGAGACCGAGATGGGCGGATTGCTTGAGCTCAGGAGTTCAAGACCAGCTTGAACTAGAGTGAGACCCCATCTCTGAAGATAGCCAGGCATTGTGGCAGGCACCTGTAGTCCCAGCTACTTGGGAGGTTGAGGCAAGAGAATTGCTTGAGGCCAAGAGCTAGAGGTTGCTGTGAGCTATGACACAATGGCACTCTACCAAGGGTGACAAAGTGAGACTCTGTCTCAAAAAAACAAAAAAGCCCACAATCATCTGGGAAGGGCTTTCAAACTATACAGGCACCGAACTTCTGTCTTAATTGGCTTGGGTTCAGCCTGGGCACCTGAACATTTTTAAAGCTCCCCAGAGGATTTTAATGCCCAGCTAGGTGCAAAACCACTGTCTTAGCCAATATTTCTCAGTACAGTCCGTACCATCCACTATTGTCACTATTATCACTGAGGTGATATAAGCATGAAGACTTCTGGGCCTCATCCAGGAGCTGTTATTACACACCAGCTGATCACACATGGTCTAATGAAACTGACACAATATTCCCATGAGGTTTAAATTAGTCCCCTTTTTCCTCAGTGGTGGCTCACACCTATAATCCTAGCACTTTGGGAGGCTGAGGTGGGTGGATTGCTTGAGCTCAGGAGTTCAACACCAGCCTGAGTGAGAGCAAGACCCTGTTGCTACTGAAAATAAAGAAAATTGCTGGGCGTTGTGGCAGGCACCTGTAGTCCCAACTACTTGGGAGGCTGAGGCAAGAGGATCACTTGAGCCCAAGAGTTCGAGGTTGCTGTGTGCTATGACACCACAGCACTCTACCCAGGGCAACAGAGTGAGACTCTGTCTCCCCCAACCCCCCCAAAATAAGTCTCTTTTACAGACAAGGAAACTGAGATCCAGAAAGCCTCAGAAGCTTGCCTAGTCACTCCATTCCAGCCACCTTTCTGGCGCCAGGGACCAGTTTCATAGAAGACAATTTTTCCACAGATGGGGGGTGAAGGTGATTAGATTTTCATAAGGATGGCACAAGCTAGATCCCTCCCCTGCAGAGTTTACCAGAGTATTTTGCTCCTATGAGAATGTAATGCCGTAGCTTATCTGACAGGAGGAGGAGCTCAGGCAGTGATTCAAGCATGGAGAGAGGCTGCAAATACAGATGAAGCTTGGCTCACTCACCCGCCCCCACATTCTGCTGTGCTGCCTGGCTCCTAATAGGCCATGGATCAGTACTGGTCCACAGCCCGGGAGTTGGGGACTGCACCTCAACGAGAGAAGATCAGGGTAGTGGGTTTGAGGGGGCTGAACAAGCCAGTGGAAGCTAAAGTGGTACTGGAGGGAAGAGGAAAGTGCGCCGAAGGTTTGGCAGCAGCGGAGGGAGGAGGTGAGGCTGGAAGGAAGGAGACCGGGCCTCAGAACACAGCCTGGGAGGGATGCTGAAGGAATCCAGGTTTCCACTGGAGGAGGTTGTGGGGTTCCCCAGTGGAGGAGGGAGGAGCAGGCTGATATGGGCGGACAATCTGAAGCTGAGTCTGGCAGGGCAGGGGGCTCCAAGGAAAGGGTGGAGCTAAGTGTGGCCCGAGTCTGTGTCTCAGCTAATGGGGCCCACCAGCATTTCTGCACCCACCAGCTTCGATGTGCTTCTAGACTGATGGTTCTCATGTATGAATCATCAAAGGTTTTTTTTTTCTTTTTATTGCAGTTTTTGGCCAGGGCTGGGTTTGAACCAGCCACGTCAGGTATGTGGGACCGGTGCCCTACTCCTTTGAGCCACGGGTGCTATGCCATCAAAGGCATTTTTTTAAATAAACACTGATTTAATTGAGAAATCTCTCGGATTTTATGACACCAGGCTAGCCAACTACTGCCTCGGAGAACTGACTCAGGTAGCTACGCACCAAAGGAGAAGAGCTGATATCCCAGACCCCAAACATAACATTTCTTCCCAGTTTGTCGTTAAAGTGTAGGTGTTAAGGTAGAACCTCTGTAAGTTGACCACCCAAGGAACTGCAACAAACCCATCAATATGAGAAGGTGGTCAACTGGGCCTACTATACTGATACACACATGTGGTGCTTGTCCACTTTATAAAAATTAGGTCAACTTAAGGAGGTGGTCACTGTAGGGAGGTGGTCAACTAAGGGGTTTGAAGGAGCTAAGGAAATGTTGCCTGTAGCCAAATATGGAGCCAAATATGACTCCTTTGTATATAGAATATTTCAAATTAAAGGCCATTCATGATCAAGAAGCAATGAAGGAGGCCTTCCCTCTACCTACATAAACATGAGTAACCCGATTGGAAATCAAAAAGGGCTGCTGAGGCTGCTGACTCCCTTATTACGTGCTAATAGAACTGGCCCTGGGGTCATCTGAAGCACAGATACCTGTCTCTCAGGTTAATCTACAAATCAATCTGTTTCCACCCATCTACGCACACATCCCACTTGCAACCACTTGCTGCACCTCTACTTGCCACGTTTTACCCCCCTCCCTTCCATAAGGCATCTCTAAATGTCTCTGACCCTCACTGAGACTTTGGGAAATCATTCTTATGGTTCCCCCCATGCACATGGTATTTGGAAATAAACCTCCCTTATTAATCTACCATAATGGTGAGTTGATCTTTCCGCGAACCACCAAAGAGAAAAGGGCAGGTTTCACTCTGATCCCTACAAGTTCAACTGTATTTTGTTTCTCATGCATTGCCCAGGTCCCTTCATTAGGCATCCTACCCCAGACGGTAACGAAATCTACCACACGATGGTGCTGAGTGATTCAGCTACTCAAGAAAAAAGGGGGTTCTGTGTCTTCCTTGGGTTTCTCTCTGGGGCTTGTTAAGGCAAAAGAAAAAGGGCAAGCTATTTTCCTCTTGATGCGAAAACACAAAAGGTTGGTAGATTAAGAGCAAACAGTTAAAAGCAGCTCTTACTCACTTTGAAATGTAGTCCAGAACCTGCATCTGGGCTGACACGCCAAACAGCAGTAATTGCAATGCCTGTTACAACATGACTCACAAAAACACCGTCTTGACTAGATTGTAGGCCAAGTTAAGTCCTGCAGAAAGAGACATGTAACAAAGCAAAATGAGCATCCTACCAGCCCCCAACAGGAAAGCCCCAGAGTAACACCCTGAGGCCTGAAGGCTTGCCACTGCTTTGTTCAGCTCCGTCAGCAAGGCAGGAAGGACTTCAGACCTCGGATGCCTGCTCTTCTTTCTTTACTTTCCTTTCTCTTTCTGTTTATCCCTCCTGCTTTCCCTTAGATCATGTTTGGTTCTTGCCTTTGTTTCTGGAACTTTGGCAGCAAAGCATCCATGGAATGTCAGTCTCTGGCCGTTCCCAGACGAACCCTTCTGAGATAGGAATTCCAGACAAAACAGCTTCATCCTCCCTTCCACTCCCTCCACCTCCACCAGCCCCTTTCTTATTCTCTTCTTAGAGGCCTCACTGCTGGTCGTCTAATTTCATCCCTAATTTGGAGTAGGAATTTGTTTGGGTTTTTGTTTGTTTCTTTGAGTCAGAGACTCATTCTGTTGCCCGGGCTAGACTGCCATAGCTTCAGCCTAGTTCACAGCAACCTCAGACTCCTGGATTCAAGTGGTCTTCCTATTTCTGCCTGCCAAATAGCTAGGACTACAGGTGCCCACCACAACACCCAGCTAATTTTTTCTATTTTTAATAAAGAAGGGGTCTTGATATTACTCAGGCTGGTCTTGAACTTTCAAACTCAGGTAATCCACCCACCTTGAGCTCCCAAGTAGCTGGAACTACAGGCACCTGCCACAAAGCCCAGCTAGTTTTTTGTATTTTTAGTAGAGACAGGGTCTCACTCTTGTTCAGGCTGGTCTCAAACTCCTGAGCTGAAGGATCTTCCTGTAGTAGGAACACTCACATATTTGGAGCTGGGAGCAGCAGCTTAAATTGTCCTTTCTATCAAAATAATACGTTTTGTCAACCCACAAGGGGGAATAAATCCCAGGGTTACCAGACCTCTGGGATTCAACACCTTGGAAGCAGCAGCTGCTGAGAACCAGCCATTCTCTAGGGTCTCAGCTTTCTAGAGGTCCCTAAGGATGCACATCTGCAAAATGGCACAAGTCAGTTAACAAAAACTGCCAAAATCATTTCTAAAAAGGCCTTATAAAAATTCAGTTTTTCAGAGATCAACAGATTGACCATTTCCAGCAAGAGCTATGTAACATACAATTGCATAAAAACCTCAGGTGCTGAAATGTAAAAATAACAGAATGGGCCCAGTTGTAGAGGTTCACACCTGTAATCTTAGCACTCTAGGAGGTCAGGGTGGGAGGACTGCTTAAGGCCAGGAGATCAAGACCAGCCTGAGTAAGAGGAAGACCCTCTACAAAAAAATTGAAAAATTAACCAGACACTGTGGCAGGTGCCTGTAGTCTCAGTTACTTGAGAGGCTGAGGTAAGAGGATCATTTGAGCCCAGGAATTTGAGGCTGCTGTGAGCTATGATGACTCCACAGCACTCTAGCCTCAGTGACAGAGTGAGACCTTGTCACAAAAATAGGAAGGAAAGGAGGGAGGAAATACCAGGATGTAACCCTTAGTCCTGATCTGCACAAAACTGGACACAAGGCAAACATAGACTCTGCCCCAGAGCCATTCCATCAAGAAACAGCCCTGAGAACACTTCAAATTAGGCATCTCTATTGAAACTGTGAGGAGGTAGCAAGGGGTGAGAAAGTCTCATTAGGTAGACACAATAACCAAGGGGGATGGCCCATTGTTTGATACACATTCTGAGGAAGCGGATACCACATCTCCGGCTTTGAGTCAATCCTCCGATTTACCTCTAGCGTCTAGAGTGGCTTGGTCTTTTTTTTTCTTAAGTGCTCTGCACCATACTTTGCATAAACTTTATGCAAAGGAGTGAGAGAGCTGGGCTGAGCCTGGACAGGGTCCCACTCATACTGGACTGAGGATCCTTCTCTGCAGTGACAGAAAAAATCCCAACGCAAGGAAAGGAAGGAACCAGGAAAGATTCTCAAGAACATATATAAGTAGTGTTTGCCTAGTCATTCATGCATTCACCAAAGGCACTGAGTACCTAGCACAGGCCCAAATCTGTGCCAAGTGCTGGGACCAGGGATGAGCAAGGCGGAGTTCACAGCCAAGTGAGGACAGATATCAGTGGGCCATCACAAAGTTAATTAATTCATAGTCTCTGTGATGAGTGTTGTAGGTGAGAAGTCCCAGGTGCCATGGGAGGGTACCTCAGGGGGCCTAAAAAGAACATTCACAGAAGAAACGTGTCAGCTGAAGACTGATGCTGTTAGCTAGGGGACTGGTGTGCAGGTGTGTGTGTACTGGACGGGGACAGGAGGGAGAAAGATGATGATCCAGGCTGCAGAACAGCAGTACAAAGGCCTCCAGCAGGAAAGCCTATGGTGTGCCCAAGAATTCCTGAAGGAAGCCCGGGGTGACTGCTGCCTAGAGACCTGGGGGGAAGTGTCCAATGGGCCAGGGCCAGGCTAAGTGTGCTCACTTCACACCAGAGACGATTTTGCCCCCAGGGCACATTGGGCAAGGCCCACAGACATTTTTACTTGCCACAGCTGGGGAGTGGGGTGCTACTGGCACCTAGTGGGTAAAGACTAGGGCTGCTGCTGAACATCTTACATTGCTCAGGGGAGCCCCACAGCAGAGAGTTACCCTGCTCAAAACGTCAGTGGAGCTGAGGTCAAGTAGCCCTGTTTTATAAGGAGGATGCAAAACCTCTCATGGATTTTAAGCTGGAAGTTTTCTTGAGGAGATATGTTTCAAAAAGATCACTCTGGACTAGTCACAGTGGCTCATGCCTATAATCCTAGCACTCTGGGAGGCCATGGCAGGAGGATCACTTGAAGTCAGGAGTTTGAGACCAGCCTGAGCACAAGAAGACCTATCTCTATGAAGAAAGAAAGAAAGAGAGAAAGAGAGGGAGAGAGGGAGGGAGAGAGGGAGGGAGGTAGAGAGGAAGAAATGAAGGGAGGGCTAAGCGTGGTGGCAGGTGCCTATAGTCCCAGTTACTCAGGAGGCTCACTTGAGCCCAAGAGTTTGAGGTTGCTGTGAGCTATGATGATGCCACAGCATTGTAGCCTGGATGACAGATGTAGACCCTATCTCAAAAAGAAAAGATCAGTCTGATGCCAGTGTGCCCTGATCGGGTGGTATCACTAGTGTAGATATAAAGGGATCTGTTACGAAAGGATATTATGGTTGGGCAAGAGAAGATGATGGCCTGGCCCCAGGGAATGCTACCATGGTTGGAGAAAAGTGAATGGATGAGACAGAAATTGAAAAGAAAAAAATAATTGGCTTTGGGGACAGACTAGCTGTCGATGGTCTCACAGCCCATGTACCTTCTAAAGAAGCAGAGCCAGTTGCAAGGCTTGAATGCCCAGGCTTTATTTGGACAGAGAGGTGTCAGTGTGGCAGAGGACGGTGAGAAGCAGAGCTTGTGCATGTGGGTTGCTGTTTCAGGTGAGCTGTGATGACACACAGCTGGCCACTGAGCAGGTGTCCCCACAGCACCCTGAGGATTGTCGGGTAGGCTGTGTGGAGAAGCTGCCCCTCAGAGCAGTCCACTGGAGGGAGGAGAGGAGAAAGAATTTATCTTGTACACCCTATCTTTCATTGGTCAAAATTTTCCCCTTTGGCAGTTATGAAACACATCTGCAAGTTCTTTGACATGTCCCCCACTGTGCAGTGGGGACAGCCTCCTGGCTGGACTCTGGGCTGGTCTTCATAATACCCTCGTGACCACCAGAGTGCAGCAGAAGTGATGCCATGTGGCTTCCAAGGCAAGGTCACACAAGACAGCGCGGCTTCTGCTTTGCTTCTGGGAGCTCTCATGCTGGGAGCCCTCAGCTGCCAGGTAAGAAGTCAATAGCCCTAATGCCACCCTGTGAGCCCATGTGTGGGACTGTGGTCCCAACCCACAGCCAGACTGGAGTGAAGACATACTCAGACGACTCTAACCTGTCACCGCTAGGCCACTCCCAGCCACCGAGTCTCCCCCAGCTGAGAAGCAGAGATATGTCAGTCTCCCATGACCTACTGACCCACATAATCCATGATCCACTTTAAATGGATGCTTTAAACCCCTAACTTTGGAGTACTTTGCCACACTTGGTAGTCACTGGCACGGTCTCATTATGAGGTAACACCTCAGCCTCCCAGAGTGCATGATTTGGCTCCTTGGACATCACCCCGTGCCCACAGTGTGATCCTTCAGACAAGAGCCAGGAGCTGGTAGCCCTTGGGTGGCAGAATTGCAGAGACCCCACAGGAAGCCAGATGGTCATAGTAGAGCCAAGGTGGGGCATGAGGCTGAGAATCAGGAGAGAGAGGAGGCAGAGAAAACTGGCCATGGCACACTGGGCCTCTCTGACGAAGGGAGAGGGGGAGGAAAAGGAGCTCAGGCTGACCATGTTTCTGGTTTCTGACTTGAGCAACTGGATAGATTAATGATGATGTGACTTCCTATGATAGGAATAAGACCAAAGGAGGGGGCTTGGTTTGAAATGCCTGTAGGTCCATTAGAGATGGCAAGAAGTGGTAATCCGGGTCACCAAAGATGACCAAGGTTGATAATCATAAGGCCTCAGGGCCTTAAGAAAGCTTAGGAGTCTGTGCCTGACTTGACTTTACTGTGTGATGAATATTTCCAGTGGTCAGGCTGAGTCTCTGGACCAGCTGAGTCATGTATTTCAAAAAACAATGAATGAAAGAAGACAGAGATAACCCCAGAAAGGAGCACAGCTTATCCAAGGGCTGCCATATGCAACCTGGAAATGCTGACTGGAAAAATACCGTTAAATACTGTAAGGGGAAAAGGTTTTAGTCATTTTCCAGTATGTTGAAATCCTTAATGTGTAACTCTCCTTTCTTCTCCTTTTTACCTTTAACCCAAATTGTAAATATTCTACATGTGTATAATGTTAGTCTGTTTTGCATTTTTTAAATAATTGGTACCTTGGACACTTGTTCTTATCAATGCTGCTTTAGTTCATAGACTCATAATATTCCTAGGCATTATTAAAAATTAATAATGTAAAACAACCATCTATGCCTGGATACCTAAATTGATGGGGGGCTTATCCCCTCCTGCTCTGATCATAAGTGGGTAAGATCCTCTTCAGAAACAGAAGTGAAGGGCAGGCTTAAGACACAGCTCTGATTCCTGCGGATGATCAAATAAAGGGTAGGGCCTAGGTGGCCTCCTAATCCCAGCTGAGGTTCCCAAGACCCTCACCCTCCTGCTCTCCCAGCACACAGATTTTTCCAACCCCACCTAACTAATTTCAAAAAGGCAGTACCTATAATGCTAAAAACTGTGACTGGTTCCAATATTCACGTGAAGGGAAAGAAGGAATAAAGAAGGAAAGAGGGGTGAATCATCTCCTGACGCTTCATGTTCCAGGTAATGCACTGCTCTGGTGTTTTTATTTCAATAAATCATTATAGAATCCTGTTGGAATAAAAGACCCATCTTTTTTATAAGAAGAAACTGAGTCACAAAGAGATTAATTAACTTGTCTGAGATTGTGAAGCTAACAGATGCAGAGCCAGAGTCCACTTTTGACTTTGGTCCAGTGATCTTTGCCCTCTTGCTTTCTTCCCAAGGGTCTTTGTATCTATCCACCTTCTTACAGAAAGAAGGGTATTACTCTCTCGAGTTCTGGCGGTGTGTACTCAAGAGCCCCTGAGCCTCTCCCTGATCGCCACCAGATGGCGTAGTGAGAGGCTAAAATCCTGCTTCTTTTTATGTTTCTTTTTATCAGTGCGCTTGGCCAGACAGACAAGTATGGGGGAGAACAGCTGCAAGGAGAATGTCAAAACAGAGTTCTATTTAGGAAAGCTGAGCCTTCTGCCTGCCCCTGTCTCCCACTGGGATCCTTGGATGGCTCTCAGCAGACTATAAATGAATTTCTTTCTTTCTTCTTTCCCCAGCCTACTGCTAACCCACATCTCTGATTCTATTTTCTCTCTATCCCTGACACAAGGGCACTAGTCCCACCCACAGCAGAGAAGAGTGTGTCCTGAAGAGAGAGTGCAGCAGGCCAGCCAGGCGGTGGGGAGGACCCAGGCCTGCAGTTCCTTCCTGTAGCAATCAGAGGGCCGTTCCCCAGACACACTCCCCCCACCCTCTCCTGCTTATGTAGCATGCACATATGCACACAGTGTAAGATTCACACAGCACACACGGAACAATCACATGTATTACAGCATATATGATAACAAACACATAATACACATCATAACATACACGCATCACAATGTACACACAACACACACATAACACACATAACATGAACACATATCATAATGCACGTAAATACATAGTATATCATAGCATATAACATAACACACATCATAATACACAGCATAACAAAAACATATAACCCACCCACACATCACAACATACACACACCACACACATATAACACCAAGCATATACATATTTCATAATACATGCATCGTAATACTATAACACATATTATAACATACATATATCAACAGATATACACAACATGCATACAGACATCATAGTGCAATATAACATGCACTTCATAACTCACACATATATTGTAACATATACACGTATTGCAACATACATACGACACATTGTAAGATACACTTAACATACATAACATACACGAATATCATGACACACATGTCACATACCACACATATATAAATATATTACAACAAACATATATAACATACACATCATAATATACATATATGTTGTTACATTTATACATATCACGATATACATACATCACACATATGTTAAACTAAAGGACCTATCTCAGTCTGCTGGTGTTGCCATCACAAGCTACCATATGCCAGGTAGTTTAAACAACAACAGTATATTTTCTCGCAGTTCTGGGAGCTGTAAGGCCAAGCTCAAGATGTGGGCAGGGGTGGTTTCTCCTGAGGCCTCCCTCCTTGGCTTCTGGATGACTGTCTTGTTCCTGTGTCCTCACAGAGTCTTTCCCCTGTGCACCTGGTGTCTCTGTGTGTGTCTCAATCTCTTCTCATGCGACACCAGCCAAGTTGCATCAGAGCCACCCTAACATCCCTAGTTAACTTCATCACCTCTCTGCAGACTCCATCCACAAATCCAGTCACATTCTGAGGTCCTTCGACTTAGGGCTTCAACATATGAATTTAGAGATGGGGGCACGACCTAGTCCACAGCAAGACCCAATCAATTTGTTAAAATTCTGAGTAGTAGGCAGAAGTTGTACTTAATGAAGATATTTAGTCCCAAGAGGTCACAGAAGTCCTAGGTTACAACATGCTCACTACCTCATGAACTTCACGAATTGTGTGATGTTAGGGTTGAATACAGCTGGAACAATCCAAGAAACAATAAAAGGACCCACCCTCACATGGTTGCTCTGATACATCTGAGGTGGGCGCCTCTGCTGATAAACTCACTGGAACACCACCAGTGTCTACTTCTCTGTGAAAAGCACTATGTCTCCTCTTCTCTCTCCTTCAATGTCCTCCTCCACAGCAGAACATTCCTGGAGGTCACAGAACCCCCTCTGTCTCTGGGGTCTTTCTACCTGGAAGATGGTACTTACAAGGCCACCTGGATCTACCTTTTGTAACCTGGTGGCTGTGGAGCTGGCAGAGTTGTCCTCAGGTTGAAAGTTTAGGGCAGACAGTCTGCTCGCCTGGGAATGTCACAAGCTATGTGGTAACTCCTTTAGAAGAAAGTCATATAAAATGAAGAAATCCCAAAGAATGTATCATGTTCCAAGAGAACATTTTAGAGGAGGGATAAGGAAAGCGCCTAATCAGAGAATAAATAAGCAACTACTGCTTGATGGTGGCCAAAAAGGCCTGGGGTATGGAGTTGAAATTCCTCCAAGCTGAGGAGTGACTGTGAGGTCATTTTGATGCCTCAGAATCTCCTGCACCTGCTCTTCCCCAAACCATGCTGCTCCCCATCAGAGGGCAAAACCCGCACTAGTCTGCTGACCTAAGTAATCCTCAACTCACCCCCTATTTGGTCCTCTCAAGAGCTGCCTGTGCCTTTTCCAAGACTCGTGGTTTCTGTATTTGAATGTTATGTCATGGTCAAGTAAAGTTCATGACGCAGAGCAGAGTGGCCTTCTCTGTATATGCGATGGTTGTGAGTGCGGCCTTCTCCAGACATGAGTTGCAGTACTTCTATCACTGACGGGGGCAGGAAGAGACCAGTGGCAGCAGCCATGTCCCTGAAAGTTCCCCTTAATGGTGGGACTCTTTCTGACTCATTTAAACATTCTGTTGCTCTATGAGGTTTGATTAAACAGTTCAAAATACATGTTACCTCCATACAAAATACAAGCACATCTCATTTTATTGTGCTTCACTCTATCACACTGGGCAGATATTGTGGTTTTTACAAATGAAAGGTTAGCAGCAACTCTGCATTAGGCAAGTCTATTGTGTCATTTTTCTGACAGCCTGTGCTCACTTGTTTTTGTGTCCACATTTTTTAACAATAAAGTATTTTTCAATTAAGGTATGTGCATTGTTTTTCTAGGCACAATGGCATTGCATGCTTCAAAGACTATAGAATAGTGTAAAAATTACTATTAAACGCATTTGGAAATGAAAAACTGTGTGTGACTCAACCCACTTGCTTTATTTGGATATTCACTTTATTAAGATAGTCTGGAACCAAACCCAAAACCTCTCCAAAGTAAGCCTGTATTGAAGGCCAACATTGTATCAGGTATTGTGCTAAGTGCTGGAAATATGAAGGTAATAGTCTGCTGTAAGAGACAGACATCTCATATAATTCTATACCATAAGGCATATGTAATAACAAAAGTATGTATAAGGCACAGAACTAGCCAAAAGAAGAAATAGTTAATTCTTTATGGAAAGGTTAGATTGGGCTTTATAAAGGAGGTGACCCATGTACAAGGTTTTGTTTTGTTTTTAATTGGGGGTTTTGTTTGTTTGTTTTTATGGAGATGGGGTCTTGCTATGCTGTCCAGGCTGGAGAGCAGTGGCTATTCACAGGCATGATCATAGCACATTATAGCCTTAAACTCGGGATCTCAAGTGATCCTCCCTCCTCAGCCACTGAGTAGCTGGGACTATAGACACATGTCACCATGCTCAGCAACAAGGGTTTCTGAAGGACAAATAAGAGCACAGTGTGTGAGTGAAGGAATAAAGTAGGATGGGGCTGAAATGAGTAAGGGGCAGGGCATCTAAAAGCAACTCAGTGGTGGCGCCTGTGGCTCAAAGGAGTAAGGTGCCAGCCCCATATGCCGGACATGGCGGGTTCAAACCCAGCCCCAGGCCAAAAAAAAAATTAAAAGCAACTCAGGTATGCTCATGCAAGGATTTTGAACATTGTTCTAAAAGTTTTAATTGACTTTAAGCAGGCCTGTGACACAGTCCGATGGACATACTAGAAAAAGCACTAAACATCTTAGGGGAGGAAGGATGGTGGCTACTGCAATGGTCTTAGTGAAACTGAGAGGCCTGGTGGCAATGGAGAGAAAAAATAAGGGTAGGTTTTACTAAATACCTAGCAGAGGCTTACTGTGTGGGAGACAGAAGGATTTATACGTGATCTCATGCTTTTTGCTGGAATGCCTGAGAAGGCAGAGGTGCCTAATGCAAAGAACATTAAAAAGGAGTAAGAAGATGAGGTGTTATGTGTTCACCATGCTGTGTTTGTCAATTGAGTGGAAATGCCAATAGGCCTCTGAACACATGTGTGGTCTAGAGCTGGAGGAAAACATTGGGATTAGCAGAAAAGACACAGAAAACATCAGCATATGAGCATTTAAATCACTTGTGAGTGATGAAATATCCCAGGAGATGTGAGTGAGAAGAGAAGGCAGAGGTTAGAACTATAAGAGGCAACTAAATGTAAGGTTTCAGCACGCAGAATGGGAGGAAGTATCTGCAAATCATCTACCAGATAAGGGAGGGATTAATATCCAGAATTGTCATGAACTCCTACCACTCAACAACATAAAAACAAACAACTTAATTCAGAAATGAGCAAAGGATTTGTTTCTGAATAGACATTTCTCCAAAGAAGATGCACAATGCGCCTTAGTCCATTCAGATAGCTATAGTGAAATACCACAGGCTGAGCAGCTTTTAAACAACAAAAAAAAATTATTTCTCAGCCGGGTACGGGGCTCACACCTGTAATCCTAGCATTCTGGGAGGCCAAGGTGGGTGGATTGCCTGAGCTCAGGAGTTCGAGACCAACCTGAGCAAGAGTGAGATCCCATCTCTACTAAATATAGAAAAACTAGCTGGGTATTATAGCAGGCACCTATAGTCCCAGCTACTTAGGGGGCTGAGGCAAGAAAAATCACTTGAACCCAGGAGTTTAAGGTTACTGTGAACTATGATGACACTACAGCACTCTACCCAGGGTGGCAGAGTGAGACTATCTCAAAAAAAAAAATTATTTCTCACAGTTCTGGAGATGTAGACGTCCAAGATCAAGGTGCTGGTAGATCTGGTGCCTGATGAGGACTGTCTTCTGGATCATAGACGGTGTCTCCTTACTTCATCCTCACACACAGAAGGGCCAAACAAGCTTCCTCAGGCTGCTTAATCATTTAAGGCACTAATCCCATGCATGAGGGCTCTGCCCACATCGCCTAATTGTTTCCTTAAGGCCTCACCACTCAACACTACCATGCTGGGAATTAAGTTTCAACTAACTTTGGAGATACACAAGAATTTAGACCACAGTAACATGAAAAGGTGCTCAACATCACCAACAATTAGGGAAATATAAATTAAAGCCACAATGAGACACCACTTTATACACTATTAGAAAATATACTTCATACTACTAGAAAATGAAAAATAAGTGTTGGTGAGAATACAGAGAAATTAGAAACCTCATACTTTGCTGATGGGAATGAAAAATGGTGCAACTGCTATTAAAAAGTTTGCTTATTCCTCAAAAATCTAAACCTAGAAGCCAAATGTGGTGGTTCATGCCTGTAATCTTAGCAATTTGGAAGTCTAAGGCAAGAGAGAATCTCTTGAGGACAAGAGTTCAAGACCAGTCTGAGCAACACAGTGAGATCCCTGTCTCTACAAACAATAGAAAACTTAGCTGGGTGTTGTGGTGGTGCCTGTAGTTCCAGCTACTCAGGAGGCTGAGGCAGGAGGATTGCTTGAGCCCAGGAGTTTGAGGTTGCTGTGAGCCGTCATGACACCACTGTACTCTAGCCCAGGCAACAGAGTGAGAGAGGCTGTCTCAAAAAAAAAAAAAAAGAGAAAGAAAGAAAAGAAAAGAAATGCAAAAAAATCTAAACACAGAATTACTATATGACCCAGCAAGGGGGGTCCACACCTAGATAAGTACACAAAGGAATTGAAAGCAGGGACTAGAACAGGATACTGGTATACCAATGTTCATAGCATTATTCAAAACAGCCAAAATGTGGAAACAACCTACATGTCCAACAACAGACAAATGGAAAAACTAAATGTGATACACACACACACACACACAATGCAATATCATTCAGTCATAAAAAGGACTGAATGCTGATACATACTACAAAGTGGATGAACTTGGAAAATTATTATGCTGAGTGAAATAAGCCAGTCACAAAAGGAAAAATACTATATGATTCCACTTATAGGCAGTATCTAGAATAGGCAGATTTATAGAGACAGTTGATTAAAAGTCACCAGGGGCTGAAAGGAGGGAGAAATGGGTAATCTTATGGTTTTAGAGTTCTGGGTGAGGAAAAGTTTTGGAAATAGGTAATGGTGATGATTGAACTTGATGACACTGGATCATACATTTAAAAATGTTTAAAATGGGAAATTTGGTATTATATAAATTTTACCACAATTTTTAAAAAATAATAATGTATTAACAGACATGTAATAAATCAATAATAAAACATGCCAAAACCTAAAATTGTATAGTTTAAATGGGTGAATTGTGTGGTATGTAAATAGTATAGTATCCCAATAAAGCTGTTTGTAAAATGTGAAAGGTTGAACCAAAGAAGGTTCTAAGGAAGACGACAGAGAGGGCGGGGCTAGAGCAGTAGCAGAAAACCCGGAGGAGAGTCCATCAGGGAAGGGACAAAAGAAAGTTCCAAGAGGAAACGGTCAGTAGTGTCAAGTGCCACAGACAAGAGCAAGCAAAGCACTCACTGAACATCACTACTGAGAAATTATATCGACATTCAGCAGTTTTATTTTTTTGAGAGAAAGTCTCACTCTGTCACCCTGGGTAGAGTGCTTTGATGTCATAGCTCACAGCAACCTCAAGCAATCCTCATGCCTCAGCCTCCCAAGTAGCAGGGACTACAACCGGCTGCCCCCAGATACCCTGCTAGTTTTTCTAATTTTTGTAGCAACAGGGTCTCACTCTTGCTCAGGCTGGTCTCAAACTCCTGAGCTCAGGCGATCCATCCACCTCAGCCTCCCAGAGTGCTGGGATTACAGGTGTGAGCCACCACGCCCGGCGTCACTCAGCAAATTTTTATTGAGCACCTACAATGTACTAAGCACTGTCCAGAGAACTGGGGATACAAGATAAACGCGAGGAGAAACCTCCAGTTGGGCGATGAAGACAGACGATCAGCTGTCAGTGGTGCCGGGAGAGGAGGACACTGGTGCTGGAAAGAACAACACGTGCAGAAGCACAGAGGCGGGACGGTACCGCCCAGGTGATTGGCTGTGGCTGAAGTAAGCGGTGGGCGTGGGAGGAGGGTGGGAACGGCGCTGGCAAGGTGGGGCTGAGGCAGGAAGGCAGAGGTCCCCAGCCTTTTTGGTACCAGGGACTGGTTTCACAGAATACAATTTTTCACAGTCTGAGGCGGGGGTGGGGGTGGTTTCAGGACTATTCCAGCACATTACATTTATTGTGCACTTTGTTACTATTTCACTGTAAAATATAATGAAATAATTGCACAACTCACCATAACACAGTATCAGTGGGAGCCCTGAGCTTGTTTCCTGCGACTAGATGGTCCCACCCTGTACTTGCAGCGGCCCCCAGCACCAGCATCACCCCCTCAGCTCCACCTCAGATCACCAGGCAGTAGATTCTCCAAGGAGAGTTCAACCTCCATCCCTCGTAAGCGCAGTTCACTGTAGGGTTCAGGCTCCTGTGAGACTCTAGTGCTGCAGGTGATCTGACAGGAGGCGAGGCCCAGGCGGTGATCTGAGTGACAGGGACCAGCTGGAAATACGGATGAAGCTTTGCTCACTCATCTCCTAGTTCCCAACAAGGGGACCATAGCACTAAGGATGAACTCAGCAGGGCCCTGTTTGAAAGCATTTGAGGGAGCGGGTCAGGCTGCAAGCAGGGAAGCGGGGCAGGAGCTTCCTGCTGTAATCCAGCAGAGAAGTAGAGCAGGTACAACCAGAGTGGTGGCAACAGAGGAAACAGGAAGGGAAAGGAACTGGGTGGAAACAGAGAGGAAGGGAAAGGAACCGGGTGGAAACAGAGAGGAAGGGAAAGGATCTGGGTGGAAACAGAGGAAGGGAAAGGAACTGAGTAGAAACAGAGAGGAAGGGAAAGGAAACAGGTGGAAACAGAGAGGAAGGGAAAGGAACTGGGTGGAAACAGAGAGGAAGAGAAGGGAACCAGGTGGAAACAGAGAGGAAGGGAAGGGAACCGGGTGGAAACAGAGAGGAAGGGAAAGGAACTGGGTGGAAACAGAGGAAGGGAAAGGAACTGAGTAGAAACAGAGAGGAAGGGAAAGGAAACAGGTGGAAATAGAGAGGAAGGGAAAGGAACTGGGTGGAAACAGAGAGGAAGGGAAGGGAACCAGGTGGAAACAGAGAGGAAGGGAAGGGAACTGGGTGGAAACAGAGAGGAAGGGAAGGGAACCGGGTGGAAACAGAGAGGAAGGGAAGGGAAAGGAACCGGGTGGAAATAGAGAGGAAGGGAAAGGAAACAGGTGAAAACAGAGAGGAAGGGAAAGGAGTTGGAGCACTTTAGAGAAGAAAAATGTGCTGGGGGTTGTCTGGGTTGGGTAAATGGTACAGTATGGTGCCTGTGACTAGGATGGGAAATAGAGAGGAAACTGATTTGGAGGAAAGATGAGTTCATATGCTCAGAGACAAGGGCAGCATCTGCCCCCCAACCCACCACCATCATGCTTTGAGCCCTTGGTGAGATTCAGCAAGAGTTCCAGCCCTGATCCACACATGGCAAAGCTAAGTCTGAAAGACTGCAAGGGGAAGACCAAGTTCCATGTTCTCTAAGAAGCAAGCAACACTTCCAATCTGCCTCCTCTCCATGGTCACCTTAGTTACTGTCCTTTCAACCTGCACCAAGGACTTCATTATGAGTGCCCTGTGACCACCTGGACTATGGAAGAAAAACTCAGGTATGATTTAGAGGATTCTGCCTGATGGCCAGGCCCTATCTCAAAATGAATGGCTGTGTAACTCCACAGTGATGCTATTCAAAATACCATGCTAGTGAATGAGGCATTCTTTCTGTAATTCCACAGGTGTTGGCAGCCACTTTGCAGTCAGGGAAGGCAAATCTATATCCAGAATAGGTGTCTATTTCAGACAACATAGTATGGCCCCTTCCATTACGAAAGCAATCTTTCATAATCAATCACCTTTTACCAGGTAATCAACTGTGTTTCTCATTATCCTGAGAGCTCTGACTTCATAAAATGGTGGAATGGCCTTTAAAAAGTGGTTAATAAAAAGAAAAGAACAGCAACATATGACATGAAATCTACTCTTAACAAAGCATTGAGCCAGCTGTGGTGGCTCACCCCTGTAATCATAGCACTTTGGGTGGCCAAGGTAGGTGAATTACTTGAGCTCAGGAGTTCAAGACCAGCCTGAGCAAGAGCGAGACCTTGTCTCTACTAAAAATAGAAAAAACTAGCTAAGCATTGTGCCCGGTAGCTGGTGCCTGGAGTCCCAGCTACTCAGGAGGCTGAGGCAAGAGGATCTCTCGAGCCCAAGAGCTTGAGGTTGTTGTGAACTGTGATGACATCATGGCACCCTACCCAGGGTGACAGAGTGAGACTCTGTCTCAAAAAAAAGCAAAACTTTGAGTGCAGTACTGTTAACTGTGTGTATACTGTTGTTCAATGGCCCCCTTAGGATACCAGCAAGGTGGCAACCCCTTGTGAGACTCCAGGTTGCATGACATTCTAAATCAGCCACCAGGTGGTCCTTCTTCTATAATTGGGACTCATCGGAGTGGATCCTTTTACTATTGCCCCTAGTGATCCTCTAAGGAAAGTGCTCCGTTAGCCTCAACATTTTAGTTCCCAAGGAAGAAATGCTTCTGTCAAGGGCCACTCTGGGTTCCTCATGCCAGTGAGTCGATATCAAAGGAAGGAGTCTCTGTGGTGGCTAAGGTGATGGATCCTGATTGTCAAGGGAATTAAGCTTCTGCTCCACAACAAGGATAGTGAGGAGGAGTCTGGAATGTGGGAGCTCCCCTGGAGAGTCTCAGTGCTCTCACAGCCTGAACTAAAGCCAGTGGAAAATTACATGATCAGGAAGGCTTAGGGCATTTACCAGGCAAGGAATCATGTCTAGCCAAATTTGCTAAGTGCAAAGGAATTAGGGAATAAGTAATGATAGAAGAAAATTATAAATACCAGCCATGCCCATGTTATCAGTTTCAGAAATAAGAACTGTGATAGTATGGGTATTTCATTCTTATTTTGATACAAAGGTATACATATATATAAACAATTTTTTTTCCTTTTTTTCTGTTCCATCCCCCCACCATCTGGCATAAATGGATCATAATACTAACTTTATATCTCACAGAAACAACATGACTCTGTTAGAAGACAAATAATCAGTCAAGATCATGGCTCAAGCCCATAATCCTAGTACTTTGGGAGGCTGAATTAGCAAGATCACTTAAGGCCAATAATTTGAAACTAGCTCTAAATAAGATGAGACCATGTCTCTAGAAAAAAAAAAAATTGAAAAATTTGCCTGTACCCCTGTCTTTTAGGCTACTGAAGAGGCTGAGGCAGGAGGACAGCTTGAGCCCAGGAGTTTGAGGCTGCAGTGAGCTATGATGATGCCACTGCACTGTAGCCTGGGGCAACAGAGGGAGACCCTGTCTCAAAAAAAAAAAAAAAAGAGAGAGAGAGAAAGAAAGAGAAGAAGACACCAAATAATCATTGCCCAAAGAAAAGGGATAAAGGGAGTTTGTATCCTCTTCTGGAGAAAGAGTATAGTATGGTTAGAATGGTTTTGGTTGTATGAAGGATTACATTATGAAAGATGGAAGTGTTCTTTATTTGGAAATAAATCTAAGTGTCATCTAAGAAATATACAGATTCTACATTGATGTCTATATTGTGTCAACTCAAAGAAGCTGGAACTACATTCCCCAGAGTTTGTTTCCTGAGTGGCTCTGAGTTAGTCTGAGCCACAGAGACATTTTATGCAAGGCGGAAGGAGCATCAATTATCTTCTTTTTCTACTGGGAAGGTCAGCACAAAGCCCAAGGTGAGTTGTAATTTCTGAGCATCAGCCCTCCTGTGCTGGCTCACCCATTGGCACGGGGTGGCACTGGGCCCACAGCTCCTCAATTCCAGCTGACTTCCCCCCTTGGCTCTGTGACTGTGGCCCAGGTGTGTGTTGTGTTCCATGAGGGAGGACACCAGGTCCCACTGTAGATCATTCCCATCTTCAGTGCTCAAGGTGGAAAGGGCTGAGAGACAAATATGGGTTTTAATCCATCCCTATGGAATCTTGCCCACCCTTGGAGGTTTGAGTGTATCTTTGTTTCCTCCTTCACATCAATCTTCCTTTCCAACCACCCAAATGCCCACCTACTGATTTCACACCCTGGCAACTTCCCACAATTATAGATGAAACTCCTAAAATAATCCCTTATATAAATATATGTGTGCACATATATGTGTGTGTGTGAGAATGTGTCTACATATGTGCATATGTTTGTGAGAATATGAGTGTACATATATGAAGGTCTGACAAGTTCACAAAATCCCACCATGTGCTTACATTGGCAGCACTATATAAACAGCTTGGTAAGGTTTCATGACCTTGGTATATCAGTGGTTCAGAACTGTGTTCACGTCAACATGTGGCAGTGTCTTGCTGAATGGCATTCATTATTATTGTCTTGTGTTTTTGCGTGCTATCGAAGAATGTCAGAGCTTGAATTAGAGCAACAAACAAACATTAAATTTCTTGTTAAAGTGGCAAGAGTGGAAGTGAAATCAGGGACACATTAGTCCAAGTCTATGAGAATAATGCCATGGAGAAAACAGCAGTGTACAAATGGATTAAATGTTTTTCTGCAAAGAGAGAAAGCATCACTGTTTAAGAGAGGTCAGGACAGCCAGTAATGAGTGGAACTGATAAAAACATTGCAAAAATTCATTAAGTTGTGCATCAAAATAATTGGGTGACTGTGAGAAGCATGTAGACCAAGAAAACATCAGAAGAGAAACAGTCAAGAAAACCTTAACTGAAAATCCTGGCTAACAACTCATGGCTCTTGCACCATGACAATGTACCAGCTCACACGGCACGGTCTGTGAGGGTTTTTTTAGCCCATAAACAAATAACTATAGTGGAACACCCTCCCTACTCACCTGATCTGGCCCCCAGTGACTTTAGTATTACCTGAAGATAAAGGAAATATTGAAAGAAAGACATTTTGATAACATTCAGTATGTCAAAGGTAATACGATGATAGTTTTGACAGCCATTTGAGAAAAAGAGTTCCAAAACTGCTTTGAAGGGTGGACTAGGCACTAGTGTTGGTGCATAGCTTCCCAAGGGGAGAACTTCAAAGCTGATCTTAGTGATATTCAGGAATGAGGTATGCAGCACTTTTTCTAGGATGACATTTGCAAACTTGTCAGACCTTCATATGTACAGGTATGAGTGAGAATATGTGTGTGTAAGAATGTGTGTACTTCTCAAATGGAACTCTAGCTAACATGGGGCAGAATGGACACCAAAAAACACAAGGGAAGGACCATGCCAGTCCTCGGCCTCTTTGTCCTTGTACCTCTTCCTTGCCCTTTCCCTGCTCTGCCCCATATTGCAGGGATTGATCCTCACGGGCTGTTTCCCAGGCTCCTTGCTCCCCTGGTTTGCAGGTTGGTTTAGCCACCAGGAAACTAGTGAGAGCTAGGAGGGCAGGTAGGAGGAAGCCATGGAATTTCCCTCTCATTCCACCTCGAGCAGCCTCATGGGCCCTGTCTGTATCTCCTCCCTGTCTCCAGCTCTCTCCAAATATGCCCACCACTGTTTCACTCATCACCCAGTGACTCTGGACCTGGGCCCTGATGATGCTGTCTTGAGCTTTGTCTCTCTAACGTAGGGGTGCCAGCAGCTTCACCTTTGGGTTGTCTCATCAGCCCCTGTTCGGACTTCTCAGTCGGTCCATCTACCACTCACATAACCAGTTCCTAGTATTACATTCCCACCGTTTGAGACCCTTAGTGTGTTTTTGCCTGGTTGGACCTTGGCTTACACAGTCCACTTTGAAGTTTGAGTTCATACACTTAAGGTGAGACCAATCAGGGTAGCATGTGACTTTTCTCAGTGGCATTCAGTTCTTTATCAGGTGCCGGCATGGATGAGGCAGAGAATTGGATTAGCTATGGCAGGAGTTTGACCAGAAAAATTTAAAGGAAGAGAAGTTGAAGAGACAATGGCCCAAGCACTCTCAACTGAGTTAGGCAATTTTTTTTTTTTTTTCTGAGACAGAGTCTCATTTTGTCCCCTGTGGCATCATAGCTCACAGCAACCTCAAACTCTTGAGCTCAGGTGATCCTCTTCCCTTAACCTCTCGAGGAGCTGGGACCACAAGCGCCCACCACAACGCCCAGGTATATTTAGAGATGAGGTCTTGCTCTAGCTCAGACTGGTCTCAAATGCCTGACCTCAGGCAACCCACCCCCTCGGCCTTCCAGAGTGCTAGGATTACAGGCATGAGCCACCACACTTGGCCTGAGTTAGGTGCTCTGAATGCAGTGCCAAGATAAGAATTCATCAGAGGTTAAAAATCCATGTGTGGGTGGTCAGAGGTGCCACAGGAAGTGAACACGGAAGATCTGTAAGAGTAATCGGGATCAGGGTGCTTGAAAGCAAAATGTTGGAAGAAATGCAGCGATTAGTGGTGATATGATACATAGTATCACCATGGGAGTGAGTGGCTGAGACAGGCTGGAGGCCAGGCTCAGTGGAGATGAGATGAGGGGCAGAGGAGTCTGTGTGTTGAATGGGTTATCTGAGGGCACTGAATGGCCAATACAACCCTCAGACTTCTGAAGGATTTGGGCCTCTCATCTCTGGAGTGAGCTCTGAAGAATGGAGGCCTGGCTTGCTCCCTTCTCTTCTATCTACTTTGCTCCCAACCATCACCTTCCATTACAGCCTTAGCTACACTTCCATTCCACAGCTCCATCGGCGCGAAGCTCCTTATGTATAATAAGCATTTACCAAAAGTTTGCAAGTAAAAGAGGAGACCACAGTAGAACCTAAAGCTAGAAATAACTTATAACTGAACATTACACCTATTGTCCTAGACTATTTTCTCCTGTAGGTTCCCACCTCTGCCAATTTTGTTCAGGTCACCTCTCTCTGTAAAGACTCTTCCCCCAGCCTCCTGTCCTGACATCTGGTCCCTCAACTCCTTCTCACAAGCCTCCAGGGACATCCTCTGAAATTTGTGCACAGAGACTGAACAAGCAGCAGGGCACTTCTCTGTTCACAGTCCTTGTCCCCATCAGGTCTCGCCTTTATTTCCAAAAGACCTTTCAAGGTATTTTCCCAAAGAAAAGAGCCTCCAATCTCTCGGATGAATTTTTCTCATTCCTAAATATGCACAATTGCGACAGTCATGGCATTATTTCGATAAATTAACCTCATTACATTCCTGTTACCCAAGATAAAATAACTCCACGTGGGTGACAGTATTTGAAATCTGAATAGCCCTTTGGTAATTCAAGTATAAAAGGTGAGAGATATTATATACAATCCTTCAACTCAATCTAGTGAGAAGATGACCCAAAACTGAAGATGCATCTGTCTGCAAGGCCCCAGGTAAGTAAACATGCAGAAAGTGGGTGTGGCTAACTGGAGCACAGGCTGGAATGAATGAAGCCCCTGCAGGGCACAGCACAGGGTGTATTTAAGCAGGCAGGTTTTAGCCATCCCAGGGAAAAACATTTTAGAATTATAGTGGAAGCCAGACTGGATTGGAGAAGGAATGGGAGTGAGAAAATGGAGCAATCCAATGTGGCTTTCTTTTTCTAGAAACCGGGTGTGAAAAAGAGAAAGGCAGTACAGTACTAGTCCCTTACTTCCAGGCATGCGACTCCGTGGCATGATCCACACTCTGCTCTGCAGTCTCATTCTTTTTCTTTCTTTTAAATTTCAGATTGATATGAGGATGCAAATGCTTGAGTTACATTGTTTTCCTTTCTAAGGTAAAGTTCAACGTTACCTAGGAGGCGTGCTGAACACCCTCCAACTGTGCACATTAGGTCAGATCTGGCCAATCAGCCTCCATCCTCCCCGATTCTCTCCCCCTCTCTAGATTATACCTGTGTTTTTCTTTCATGTGGGCTTGTAGTTTATATATTGGTTTCATATTAGTATGGAGAATGTTGGACACTTTTTCCCAATTCTTATCATACTTCACCAAGAAGAATGTGTTTCAGCTCCATCCAGGTAAACAAAAAAGATGTAAAGTCTCCATATTTTCTTTTAGCTGAATAGTACACATATGCCACAGTTTGTGAATCTGTCCGTGTGTTGATGGGTGGGTTGCCTCCCTCTTGGCAATTGTGAATTGAGCTGCAATAAACATTCTCCTGCAAATGACCTTGTGGTAAAATGATTTTCTTTCTTCCGGGTAGATGCCTAGTAATGAGATTATGGGATCAAATGGAAGGCTGACTTTTAGTTCTTTGAGCATTCTCCATGTAAAGTCTAGTTTTAACACTCATCTCATCTCTTATAGGAGAACCTAACACAGGGTCCCTCCCAGGATGCCGGCTCTCCTTCTCCCTCCAGACTTGGACAGTGCCAGGTGCACTTTTCCTGAGTGAACGTTTGGTGAGCATTGCTGGGGAGAGAAGTAAAAGGGACAGGCCTGCGAGAGTGGAAAGAAGAGGAGGGGGTGTGTTAAGTACTAGATTGCGTTGCCCCCAAACTCCTCTGTAGAAGCCCAATCCCCAGTATGAATGCATTTGAGGAGAAGGCCGTTAAGGTTAAATACAGTGGTAAGGGTGGGCCCTACTCCAACAGAACCGGGCTTCAAAAGGAGAGGAAGAGAAAAGCAGAATGAAAGTCCCCAGAAGAAACTAACCCAAGAGCTCCTTGATCTTGGCCTTCCATCCTTCAGAACTGTGAGGAAATGAAGTTGTTGTTTAAGGCACCCAGTCTGGGGAATTTTGTTATGGCAGCCTGAGCAGACAAATACAGGATGGTTTAAAAATAAAACCGTGGGGAAAAAAATAAAAAAATAAATAAATAAATAAAATAAAACCGTGGGGTGGCGGCACCTATGGCTCGGTGGGTAGGGCGCCGGCCCCATATACTGAGGGTGGCGGGTTCAAACCCAGCCCCGGCTGAAACCGCAACAAAAAATAGCCCGGCATTGTGGCGGGTGCCTGTAGTCCCAGCTACTTGGGAGGCTGAGGCAAGAGAATCGCCTAAGCCCAGGAGCCAGAGGTTCCTGCAAGCTCTGTGATGCCAGGGCACTCTACTGAGGGCAACAAAGTGAGACTCTGTCTCTAAATAAATAAATAAATAAAATAAAACCGTCGTCTCCTGGTACACCGGTTCGGCGACCAGGGTAGGGGGCTGAGGATTGGCTCCACAAACCCCTGGTGTGTATAAAAATTCCCACTCACTCAAATCCCGGTCAGCCCTGCCAAACTCCAGTATGAAAAGTCAGCCCTTCATTCACATGGGTTTTTGCATCCCACAAATACTCTATTTTCCATGTGCTTTTGGTTGAGAAAAAAAGAAAGAAACAGCTGCAACTGGACCCCCCCAGTTAAAACCTGGGTGGCTCAAAGATCAACTGCAGAGGTAAAAGGGAGCTGTACCTACCAGGCTGAACTTGTACTTTTTTCTTAGAAGTTTATATAGGTCTGGCTCTAGAGGGATAACTTGAGAGAGAAAGAGATGTGGGAGGAATGGGCACCTGTGGATCTGTGGCACAAGACCCCCTGGCACCGGACACGCCCACCTTCCACGCCCACTCTTTGCCGGGCTCCGTTTCCTGGGCATCTTGGGCTGGTGATCAGACAGAAGCAAACGCTCTGCCTCCGACAAGGCCGATTGTTTGAGTCAGGCTCTGTCTGCCTTCATCTCGGGTCACCACGTAGTCCTCTCAAAGGCTGCTCAGTTTTTACACATTCCGGCTTACATAAGCTAAGGTTCCTGGTGAGAGTCGTGGAATTTTTTTCCTTCTGAATTAAGCTAGGATCAAAAGAAGCCTTAGGATCTTTCCTGTTGTTATCGACCCATGGAGAGCAGCTCTGCGGCCAAAGGCCCCACTCGCTGTGATCCAAAGATCCCCCAGGATCAGAGATGATTTGAAGAGATTTGAAGAACAGTATGTAGCAAGTGGACCTCATGTCTGTCTTTGCAAGCACGTAATGGACCCAAAGTCGTGCATTGATCACAAATTCTCACAGCTCCTTTCCTTTCTAACCTTAGGGGAGCACTGCACGTATTAATTAAATAGTTTGGGCAGCTAAAAGGCTTCTTTTCCAGGGGCAGCTCACGTGGCTGCCTCTCCTAGGGGCTGGCAGGCCTCAGCCAATGAGAGGCGAGGGTGGGGGCGGCCTTGCAGGGTGCTTGTTTAAACAAGACCAAGTTCCAGCCTACTTTGCATTGCAAACGCTTAGGAGAGCATCCCAATTGCTCCTTAGAAGTAGATGGAATGAAAACACTGGAGGAAAATCGCTTGGTTTGTTTCCAGCTTTTTCTTTTTTATGGCTAAAAGCAACTTCTCCCAATCGTCCTTTGGTTTTGATGTGTTCACAGTTTATATTACAAGGAAAATTAGTTTATTCTACAGGGTAAACCATTTAAAATAGGCATATTTTAATGAAGTTTGGTTTTGCCACAAGTGGGGAACCTTTTCATGTTGGAAGGCTGCAGTAATTTAGCAGTAGTCAAATGAGGCCACGTTCAAGGAACTTCAATCGGATATACTTTAAAATGTGCATTATTCTATAAAAATCTAACTACTAGGTGATAGAGCTAAATGTAGGGACCTGCCCAAATAGAGACCCACCCAAATAGAGCCATCCCACCCAGTAAAGAGTGAATGTACCAACAAGACCTACCCCTCCAACCCTTTAAATTCCCATCCACCTTAACCTATATGCTAACTTCCTTCTCCACTCAGCTCCCTCACACTGGAGTGGAAATAAAGGCCATGTTGCCCACACAGAACCTGGACTCCAATTTTGTTTCATTCACATTTCGGAATAATCTTTTATTTTCACTCTTTGACCTCTCATTAGGTACTTAATAATTTCAAAACATGGAAACTGTTTGATAATTTTAAAGTTAACCTTTTAATGATGTTGTTGTGTCTGCTTTTTGGTGGAAAGCATCTGAACATTTGGCTGCAGCCTAGAGGGTCTCAGTTTCAGGTGATCCTCTAGATGAGTACCAGTCATCTGTGACCTTGAGGAGGCCTTGATTTAGGTTAGGGAGGAGAATGTAGATTCACAGCAATAAGTGGTTGAAAAACAAGAAGGCATTTTTCAGGCATGGTGCTGAAGGCACGGATAGTCTACTGCATTTTCCCATATTTCTATTTATTTTTAAACAGTCTTACAGTGTTGCCCCAGCTAAAGTCTCATGGCCTCAGTGTAGGTCACAGCAACCTCAAACTCCTGGGCTCAAGTGATCTTTCTGCCTCAGCCTCCCAAGTAGCTGGGGCTACAGGTGCCCACCATAACCCCCAGCTTTTTTTTTTTTTTTTTTTTTTTTTTTTTAGTAGAGACAGGGTCTCCATCAGGCTGGTCTTGAACTCCTGAGCTCAAGGGATCTTCCTGCTTTGGCTTCCCAGAGTGCTGGGATTACAAGTATGAGCTAATGTGCTGGGTCCATTTTTCCTAAGGTGACCAGATGTCCTGCTTTTTAACAATTTGTCCTGCATCCTGCTGCTTTTTTTTTTTTTTGAGACGGAGCCTCAAGCTATCCCCCTGGGTAGAGTGCCATGGCATCATAGCTCACAGCAACCTCCAACTCCTGGGCTCAAGCCAGTCTCCTGCCTCAGCCTCCCAAGTAGCTGGGACCACAGGCACCTGCCACAACACCCGGCCATTTTTTGGTTGCAGACATCATTGTTGTTTGGCAGGCCCAG
>CAUYQV010034237.1:0-13647 GCA_963574575.1 Galagoides demidoff | reverse complement strand
ACCACTGCCTTGGGACCAGCAGAAAGTCCCCATCACAAAGAAGAATGTCACCAGATGTAACACCTAGAGCTTGGATTGCTCAGCCTCCATAAATATAAGAAGTAAATTTATTTTCTTTATAAATTGCCCAGTTTTAAGCATTCTTTTATAAGTGACAGAAAACTAAGACACAGACAAAATTCATGCAAGGAGATAAAACTTAGATAAGTAGTTACCTGTGGCATGGGTCCGTGGGACTGACTGGTGCAGGAAGGGTGAGTGAGGACAAAGTGTGAGCAAGTCTTAGGGTGCTGGAACTGTTCTCTCTATTCATCTGGTGCCGGTGCCACATGTGTTTACACAAATAAAATTTCATCAACTTATGTGATTAAGATTAGTGCACTTTTTTTTATAATAAAAAAGTAAAAGGCAAATAATAATGGTCTTTCGATCTTAGATCAAAAGAGATCAGACATGTAACCACTTGGCACTATTCCTAGTGCATAATAAATGGTGCTTAATCAATGTTAATTTATTTGCCTTGCTTTCATTTCCAAGGAAAAGATTTGGCAAAAATGTAGACATTACAATCCTGGAGTTTAAGTATTCACCCTTTTTTGGCCTATACAGATGAGGTCACACTGTCTCCTCTGAAAACTGACACATTGTGGGGTATAGGGAGGGGTTCAGAGTAGAAGCCTCATCTATACTATCTTGCCTCACCTGAGTAGACCCCAGTTGGATTTTCAGCTTCACATTGGGCTTATGACCTTATCTCAAAGGTCCTACATTCAGCTACCTGGCCATGCTTGCTTATTCCCAAGCATGGAGGGTCCCATTGGCCTTGGACACTCCAGACATCCTCAAATCCAAAAACATATAAAACAATGACACATTTGAATGAATTAAAGCAGAATGTGATTTTTAAAAGCTGTTAGAAAGGGCTTACCATCTGAAACCTTTACCTAGGCCTTCTTTTTTTAGCTTAGAAAGTTTCTGTAGGGTATAGCCCCCAAAACACTTTAAGAAATAGATCTTTGACAACAAGAGTTATTATGAGATTAGGTGATCTGGACGTGAACAGATGCAATGAATCTTTCTGGTCTCTGATGTAAACAGACTGCCTCTTGGCAACTATTAGTCAATGCTTCTTACATTTGAGCAGCATTGATTTGTCTTTCTGAAATAGCCTTGTTCTTCATGCTCACTTTCAAGACAAATAAGAGAAAGTTTGGGGGAACCAGATATGTTTGAGTTAATTTGTTACACCTGCCTTTCACACTGAGACTAGGGACTCTAGGCCAAAGCTATGAAAGGCCACAAGAAATGATGAAATGATGCACAAGACCATTCAGAGCAATGACAGTGGTACTTATAGAATAGCAGCCCAGTATCTTGCAAGAGTCAATGTAGTTTCCAAAGATGGAAAGTTCATACAGATAGAGTCCTGGGTTCAACATCCCATAGTATGATCAAAATGAATTCTTGGATCCAAGTTGAATGACATGTTTTGGAAAAGCCTTTTTAGAGAAGTGTTATAACACCTCAGAAGCTTGATACAGTAGGATTTCTAAGTAGGTCCCCAGAGTGGGGATCTTGGGAGGATCCCAAGTTCCTGCAAGAAATGAGGCTAGAGAAGTTGGAACAGAAAAAGTTAATAGTCAAGGGTCTCAGGATCAGAACATTGTTGAATCATAACAGGCATTTATATAATAAAGAATGTGAACTGAGATGTTTAGACACTAACCTCAAATGTACAGTTGGATGGAATAACTGATTGTTTGGAGTCTTAATTGAAAGGCTGAAGCTGAATGATGTTTTCAACCTTTTCTGACATTGTTGTTTAATAAGTGTGTAGACCCGCCCCGCTTGGAACACCCCATCTATTTCTGACTTCATGCTAAAGGTGCTACTTCCAGATACCATCTGACAGACACACACAGGTGTCATGACAGCTAAGGCACATGGACCAAATAAAATACACATTGAGGCCATGTCTGAATGGAGCCAGTAATTCAAAGACTTTGGGAAAAACATTTTTGTTTGGGGGGAGGTGAAAGAACTTATTTGTCTGGCCAGCAGCAACAAAAGTCCATCTGTCTACACTGAAGACAGTGGTCCTGCCTAAGTGCTGAATCCTTGGATATTAAAAGAAGGTATCAGTTATTTCTCAAAAGAGTTCTTTGGATGGGATTTACCTAACTCTTCTTGGCTGTAGCCCACCAGGGGTCATAGGAAACTAGATCACAGTAATTGCCACGCCAGTCTACTGCATTTTCTAGTTTCAGGGAGACATTTTTGGAACTCTTAAGGACCATAGATATCAACCCACTACTTGTTTGTTTTTCCTTTGCAAATATTCTGTAGTTCACGTAGAATTTGATTGTCTCAGGGTCTAATAACTCACTTAGATAGCAACATATATAAATTAGAGCCCAAACAGAAAGAGTAAGATAGAACTAACAAAGACACCTAGTTTATAATCACAAAGAAACAGTTGAGTTTATTTCAACAGAAATCTACTGAATGCCTTAGACACCAGGAAAATTATTATCATCAATAATAAGCATTTTCTAAGCAATTGCTTTGGGGTGGACACCTACATACAGGCTACATTTAGAGACATGTAAGGCTTGGGGAAGTCTATAAATACCAACCACATTACAAAGCAATACTGCCAAATACCCAACTAATACCCAACTAGTGAGTATAAAACTTTGGGAAGGCTCGGCGCCTGTGGCTCAAGTGGCTAACGCACCAGCCACATACACCTAAGGTGGCGGGTTCAAATCCAGCCCAGGTGCAATGACAGCTGCAACTAAAAAACAGCTGGGTGTTGTGGTGGGTGTCTGTGGTCCCAGCTACTTGGGAGGCTGAGGCAGGAGACTCGCTTGAACCCAGGAGTTGGAGGTTGCTGTAAGCTGTGATGCCACAGCACTCTACCCAGGGGGACAGCTTGAGGCTCTGTCTGAAAAAAAAAACCTTGGGAAGAAGACTTCACTGGCAATCACAATAACAAAAAATAAATAAATAAATGGGACTTAATTACACTACAAAACTTCTGCACTGCTAAGATACAATAGTTAAAGCAAACAGACAACCTTTTGAATGGCAAAAGATACTTGCATGTTATGACTCTAACAAAGGATTGATAACTAAAATCTACAGACAACTCAAATTAATCAACAAAAACAGAGCAAATAATCCCATCTATCACTGGGCAAGAGACATGAACAGAACCTTCTCCAGAGAAGGCAGATGAGTGGCCAACAAACACATGAAAAAAGGCTCATTGTCCCTAATTATCAGACAAAGGTAAATCAAAACCACCTGGAAGTATCACCTACCCCAGGAAGAATAGCCCACATCACAAAGACGCAAAGCTGCAGATGCTAGTGAGGGTGTGGAGAAAAGGAAACACTTTTACACTGTGGGTGTGACAGCAAACTAGTACAGCCTTTTTGGAAAAAAGCATGGAGACTCCTCAAAGAACTAAAAGTAGATTTTCCATTTGATCTAGTAATCCCATCACTAGGTATCTATCCAGAAGAAAAAATATCATTTTACTATAAGGACATATGAACTAGAATGCTTATCAGAGCTCAATTTACAATCACCAAGACATGGAATCAACCCAAGTGCTCATCTACACATGATTGAATTACTAAACTGTGGTATACATATACCATGGAATACTACTCAGCCAGGAGAAGGCAGTGCCATCCATGACTCCATAGGGAGAGAGAGAAGGACTGGCAGGTCCGCACTTGGACTCTTCTTGGACTCTGTCCTGCATGTCTCTTCACTCAGATGACTTCAATCTGTATCCTTTTGCTACAATAAAACTTGAATAGTAAGTACAGCACTTTCTTGAGTTCTATGAGTCATTCTACTGAATTATTGAACCTGAGAGTGTTTTTGAGAGTCCCCAAATTTGTAGCTAGCTCGTCTGAAGTAACAGTCATGGGGATCACCAAGCTTGCAGCTGATGTTCAAAGCAAGGGCAGTTGTGTAGCACTGTTTCCTCAACCTCCACAACTGGCTAACCTCATAGCAAAGGCTGAAGAACTCAATTATGCAGGGCACTGAATGCATTGAATCCAAGAGTTTTGACACAATGCTATAGGCAATTAAGTTCTTGAGCAAAGGAATGAGATTAACAAAGTATAGTTTTATCTCATAATAGTGCAAAGGAAAGGAAGCTGAGACTATTTTTTGCCCAGATGTAGGTAGATGAAGGTCTAAACCAGGGCTGAGGCAGAAAAAGAAAGGCTGCATGAATGATAACATTGGCTGAGAGCACACACTGTGCCGGGTACCATAACTACTCCACATGCGTCTAATCCTCAAAATACTTTTATATGGTAGGTAACATTACCATCCTCATTTTATAGATGAAAAATTGAAGCACAGAGAAATTAACTGATTTGATCAAAATCACCCAGCAGGAAAGTGGCAGAGCTGAAATTTAAACCCAGCTAGAATCTAACTGTAGAGCTGGATTCATAATCCCTCCGCCACACAAGTTCTACCACATATAAGACACTATGGTAAAAGGATAAACAGGATTTGCTGCATATAAGACAAAAAAGCCAGGAAGAAGACAGGACAACTCCAGGGTATCACATATTGATAAAGAGAAAGATGTGAGTACCCTTCTATTTCACCATGAGAAAAAGGACATGAGCCTAGGACATCTGGGTCATGGGGAGCTTGGCTAAGTCACTTAACTTCTCCTGGGCCTAAGGTTCCTCCTTAGTTGGAGTAAATCTCTAAATACCCTGCCAGCTACAAAAAAACAACATAGTGCCCAACAGCATAAGCTCATAAATTAGACAGGTTTAGGTCCTGGCCTGCATTTACCTGCTATGTGTCCTTGGGCAAGTCACTGAGTGTTGGCATTCTCATCTGGGAAATGGGGTCATAGGAATGTTATGAAGATATCAAACAATCTGCATCAAGCCCTTAACACAACTTTTAACACATGACTAAGCATTAGATACACAGTGCTTTTACGGTTAGTTTTTAGCTTTAACATGCTGAACTGGTTAGCCATTAAACCGCTATCCTAGATAATTCCACTGGTCAAACTCAGAGGTGAGTAATGAATTTGTCAATCCATATTGATTTTTTAAATTTCAGATTAATATGAGGGTACAAATGATTAGGTTACATTGTTTGCATTTATTAGGTAAAGTTCAAGATGTAGCTGCTGAGCCCTTCACCCAGGGTGTGTGCTGTCTAACCCACACTGTGCACATTAGGTAAGAGCTTACCAATCCTCCTCCTTCCTTCCCTTTTCCCTTTCTCTTGTCTCCCATTCCCCCCACTTGAATTTAATTGAGTTATTCTCTCATTTGTGCTCCTAGTTGTTTATCTACTGGTTTCATATTAGCATTGAATACACTTGCCAGTCCTTATTGATAAAGAGATGAGAGAAACTGACATACTTTAGCTGCCCTTATTGCGGGTATACCATTCTGTTATTCTACAATGAATGTGATATTCACTATTGTCCAGTGCTGTGGTGATACAAATAAAAGTTCACATTGACATGTAACAAAATTGTGAACAAAGTGACATAACTACTTCAATGAAGTTACAAGATGAAGATTCAGCATCACAACAGACTTTGACCAAAACACCAGTTAACCAGCAGGTCTATAAGCATAACAAAGCGGAACTTTGATTACAATCAAGTCATAGATGCCTGAGTACAGAATTCATTTTTCAATTAACACCAAGCAAAATTTACTTCACATTTAGCCAAAGGATTAATTCAATTTTCTATTTTTTTTCTTCAGCAGTAGTCATCAGAGACCCTCACCCACATTTCTATATAATGAGCTTGCCTTTTGTGAATAAAGGAAAATCTTTTAAATCTAAGGATTACTAAAAATCAGAATCCCTGCTTACTATGTCTTTAGTATCCTGTATTTACCCATTAATTGTGAGATATGTTAAAATTATATTTTTCTGGGAGCACAGCTGGGCTTAAAACACCTGCCAAATGGTTCCAAGTTAGAGGTACAAGTAAGAAAAGCCTAGACAGAGATAAAAGTGAAATGCAAAGCAAATGTGGTTTAATTTTGTAATTAAATTTGTAATTTTATACAACGTTAATTTCATGATGCATTGTTTTCCGGTAGTGAAAGAAAACACAGGGAATTGTATTTACACAATAGTTTCATCAGTATTAACCTCATAATGCAGTCTGTTTCAGTAATGAATGGAAAGAAAAGGAATTGTGTGAGTTGCAGGGACTCATGCAGTGAACTTAGTGGGCAACAGGTGGAGAAATGAAGGTGAAATGGGAGAAGCATCATTCCTATCTCAATGTGGTTATTGGTCTCAGTCTTTCTATTTATTATAGGACTGTAAGCTCCCTGAGGGTAGAAATCCTATCACGTTCAGCCTCAATCTCCGGCGCTCCAGCGCTAACACAATGCCCACCATAGACAAGGTTCCCAATAATTTTGCTTTGAAGAAAAAGAATCACAAATATTTTCTAAATCTTTTTTCAGTTTGCCTAACAGCTAACAAGACATTTCATCGTTCCCTTCTCAATTTATACAATCAAAAGTGAAATTAAAAACTGCAATGACTGTTGATATTATAATTTTGCCTAATTATTGCTCTACATTTGCTGTCTTATCTTTCAGGATTCACCTTCTTCCCTCACTGGTCACAGGGAAAGGAAGATATCAATGTGAATAAAAGGTTTAGAGGTCATTGAGTGCCTGAGAGTCTGACCACAAAGATAAAAGTACATAACTAGTTTGTTTCCCTTATTATTGAATAAAGGCAGTTTTCGAGGCTTGGCGTCCATAGCACAATGGTTACAGCACCAGCCACATACACCAAGGGTGGTGGGTTGGAGCCTGGCCCTAGCCAGCTAAACAATTGTGGTGAGCGCCTTAGTCCCAGCTACCTGGGAGGTGGAGGCAAGAGAATCGCCTAAGCCCAAGAGTTGAAAGTTGCTGTCAGCTGTGATGCCATAGCACTCTACTGAGGATGACATAGTAAGAATCTGTCTCAAAAAAAAAAAAAAAGACAGCTTTCAAACTAAAGCAGTAGACATTTTTTCCTGGATGCTAATGATGAAAAAAGACATAGGCATAGCAGTGGCTGCTAAAAAGATTTGTTCTCTGAGAGCTTACAGCTTATGAACGTTAGACTGTTTATATAAATGGTTCACTTCCATTAATTCCCAGCTTTGTTCCCACTAAATTTTCATATTATTCTATGTCTAAGGAGTATCCATTTATCAAGAACCACTCACAGGCATCATGATAATCTACAGTTTTGTCAAAGGTGATGTAGGAAGCCCACCACCTGATACTCTGTGCTACTGGGAAGCCTTCTATATCCCTGGAAAGAGGCACTGAGGTAGAAAACATGAAATCAGGTGAAATAGTTAGACCTAACTATAGCAAGACCTAACTAAGCAATGGTACCTCCCTGTTCAGCACAATTTTTTGAAGCTCTCAGAAATCTGAGCCAGAGAGATCAGAAAGTGATGGACCCATTAACTACTTCAGAAAATATTGAGTTGTCTATGAAATGTCTGGTTGGGTTTTAGCTGTTATTTTTTGGGTTTGGTTAGGGCATTGGTTTGGTTCATTTGTTGCTTAACTTCATTTTAAACTGTGTTGGCATATTCAGACCTAAGGCAGCTCAGATCTAAGTGCTCCATCCTCTAACATCTGTGGACTCTCCCATTTCTGTCTATCAAATGAGTGTGTTTACATAACAAGAGATTTGCATAGATTGAGACAGCTGTGCAAACTCATTTTGAGAAATCCCAGGTCGAGGTGAATTTGCTTGCCAGTTATCTGGATTCCTACCCACATCCAAGATCTTATACTTCTTGGTTAGTGGTGCTTTCATTTCTTCAGATAAATTACTTTCAGTTTATACTAACCTGTAGGAAAGAGGTTCTTCTGTCTTGAGAAAAGGAGAGTCTCCATCAGTGACATGTCACTCTGAGCCTGTCTTTAAACTCTACTCCTCACTTTCTCTACCGTAAAACAAGGAAGGTCCCTTGACCCCCAGTCAGGGATGGACTATTTTGAGTACCTACAGCAAATTGCAAATTATTTGCATTTTCAGCCTCACAGTTTACAACTTCATTTATGAGTTTTCTCTGAAATTTCAAAACTTGCCCCCAGGTAGCCTCAACACAGATGTGTCCATTGTATCCTTTTTTATGGAAGGGACTAACTGTACAGCTTATTCAGATCTTAAAAACACATTCCCAGAGATAAAGAAGTATACCTTTCTAAAGCAATTTCCTGCTGTTTTTGCTAAACTGGATGCCTTTTAGCTGTAAGAAATTGATTTAAGTTAAAAAACATAATATAGTGGTGGGGGTGGAGGGATTTAACCAAATCACACCAAGGTATCTTATTAACAACATGCCCAAGTGGTAAGCTCGCTGCCACTTAACAAAAATGCCTGCATTTTCTTCTTTTGCAGGTATTATTTACTCTCCACCCACTGACAGGCACACACAAATTGTACCATACTGTAAATTGCTCCATCTCTCTGCCTTTTGAGTTGAAATCCTAACACCAGTTCTGTTAATTTGCCTGAAAAATAGATGTATGCACTCAGCTAACTCTGAACTTGGCAAGGTTGGCCTTGTTCCAGTAGCATGCCTGTTTCAGGTATGAATTAGAATGATTAATTATTCCCAAGAAAGAGGACATGTAGGGCCTAGTGTTCATGTCTACAGCATCTTTTGTCACTATTGGCACTCTCAACTGTTGTGTTCTCCACACACAGGAAGTAAAGTATTGTTGTATTGTTTGCCTGGCCATAAGGGATTTGTACCAAGTCAAGTACAGTCCCTAACCCAGCCCCCACTGGAGCTACTGTTGGGTTGGGGTCAGTTAGGGATGCTGTCAGGGGTGGAGAAACAAAAGGAGTTAACTGGAGGAATGGAAGCTCTCCCTGAAACCTCACTGACACTGGCCTTTACAGACATTGATGCCTCCCCTGACCTGAGACACTTAAGTAGGCCCAGCTCCTACCCTGCTGAGCTTTGCAATTTAGTTGGTGTAAGCAGTGGCAGCATTGTTAGTTCACAAAGCTCCTGGGCTTTGCACTTTAGGGGATTTTGTGGGCCTTTTGTTCCCAAGAGGTACCTATTACCTTCTTCACAGGGACTTTTCTCCTGCACAGGAGGGGGTGCATGAACAGTTTTACAATGGCCTCCTCTAGTCTTCAGGATTAAAAACCTAAAGTTATTTGCATCTTTAAGCTATTGGAAGAAGCAAATAAACTAAGATTGCCATTCTGTCTATGGGGTAAAAAGAATCAGAGTGATTCACTGGGCACATTTAGCACTCATTTCACTTGCAGGAAGCTTGGGGACCCCCCTGGAGGGATAAAGGATGAATATTTATTGGAGTCTAATAATAGTGGAAAAAATCAGATTTTGTATTTTTTTAGTGAAAAAAATAGGGTGATATTTTTATATTTCCCTGAGGAATTTCTGTCTCAATAGCCATTTTTGATATACATATTCATATTTCACCCTGGTAATACTGGATGCTAAATACGTATAAATGCAGCATGATCTGGCTCTATTGCTATTTCTTGTATTCATTGTTAATTGAGGAATACAAAATGTAGTCAGGCTTTCACTCAACATTTACAAAGCACCTACCATGTCCCAGGAACTGGGCTAGGTACCAGGGGGTATAAAAATAAAAAAAATTCAGTTACCCTGCACAGAATCACATAATTCCACTAAATAAATAGAAATATATATAATTAATCATATGTGTGCTAGTTGAACAGAAAAGACAGGCTTGCTATGGCCAGGAAAAAGTTTAAAGGGTCCCACAGGAAGTATTGACACGTTTCTGTCCAAAATGGGACACATTTCATTTCACATAGATTTGCAAAGTTACTTATCCTACTGGAAGGAAGATATTAACTCCTCCATGTCTACAGAGCAGGACAGGACAGGACACCATAAGCTTATAAAAATGAACCACTAGATTAGCTTGGTTCTTCATTCTTGAGCTACCTTTGAGAACAGAGATGAAAGCATGGACCCTCTCCTAGAAAAGGCACATACACTCAATTTTGCTTTTTTTTTTTTTCCTTAGAGACAGAGTCTTACTTTGTTGTCCCACGATAAAGTACTGTGGCATCACAGCTTACAGCAACCTCTAGCTCTTGGGCTTAGGCAATTCTCTTGCCTCAGCCTCCCAGTAGCTGGGACTACAGGTGCCCACCATAATGCCTGGCTATTTTTTTTGTTGCAGTTTGGCCAGGGCCCTCAATATATGGGTCTGGGACCCTACTCACTGAGCCACATGCACCACCCTCAATCTTGCTTTTTTGATATATGTATTCATAATCACACAGCCATTATCATTATATATATGTGTCTACTTTCAGGGATTCACAGACCATTTAAAACTTATTCATAGACTGTCTAAAACACCAAATTTAGATAAACAGACAAAAGAGCCAACAATGACATTCTAAGTAAATATCAACTTTTTTTTTTTGAGGCAGTGTCTCACTTTGTTGCCCCAATAGAGTACTGTGACATCACAGCTCACAGCAACTTCAGATTCCTAGGTTCGAGCGATTCTCTTGCCTCACCCTTCCAAGTAGCTGGGATTACAGGTGCCCACTACAATGTCTGGCTATTTTTAGAGGCGAGGTCTCACCCTATCTCAGATTGGTCTTGAACTCATGAACTCAGGCAAGCCACCTGCCTAAGCCTCCCAGAGTGCTGGGATTATAGGGGTGAGCTACCATGCCCAGCCCCAAATATCAACATTTGAAGGTTTAAGAAAGGCATTTAAGGGAAATCCAGCAGAGTAAAACCACTGAAAGAAACTATGGCATCATCAGAATAGAGTTGGATTGTTGAGCCTGGTCATCTAGGACAGCTCTCTGGGTCATCGATCACCTCTGGCTGATAAAATATCCATGCCACTACAACAAGATGGAGAAAACTATACTTACCAAAACTCCTCTAGAGGGCCTTACCTTCTATGATTGAAATGGAATACTTAGCTAGCCTACTTGGGAAGAGGAATAATAGCTTCAGCTTTAAAGGTCATGCTCTGTAATGAAAGACAGTAGCCAATTGCCTTCTGAGGAAAGCAGGTCAGATTATACTTGGCTTTTGTTTTGTTGAGTAGACTTTGTAGGTTTGGGGCCAAAGCTGAACTGAAGCACTTGAGGTGGAGCTGGGGTGACAGAATCTGGAGACTTTCCTGCCTTCAAACCTGCATGGTACATAGCACTCAGCCCTTCCTCATCACAACCATCATCATGGCCATTATTATCAACACCATCACTAACATCTACTCTACTCCAGCCACTATCTAAATTTTTTACAGGGACTAACTCATTCACTGAATCCTCACAACCAGCCTGTGATGTAGACGTTATCATGCCTGCTTTACAGAAGAGGAAGAGTGGAAGAACACGGATTTACACACAGGGAGTCTAACTCTAGAGCCCTCTTTGTTAGCCACAACACAAGGCTGACAACATTCAAATAAAATACTTTTGAAGGACAGAAAACTTTGGGTCTGTCCAGGCTGCCCATATGCCTTGGTTTGAACTCATGTCTTAGACCTTCCTTGAGTCAAATAGAATGGAGGAGAAACAAAACATTGAGTCCTAGATGCTAAGGGACAAAAAGGAAAGAGTGATCACCTTCTCAAAGCTCTTAGAGACATTAACAAAAGGTAAGTACTAGAGAATAAGCATTGGCATAAGTCATGGCCTTGGTGACAGCAACTCACGTAAAGAGATAAGGGAGCCAGAGAGAAGTGGGTTGAGGAGCAAATGAGAGGTGGAGAGGAATCAGTGACCATGTACTACTTTTTCAAGTTCTTTAAACAAGAGGACAGAAAATAAATGTACTTCAGGATGAAGAACTTCAAATTAAACCCCCACTACCCTTCTCTTCAGTAGAACTAACACTTGTGGCACTCCTATTTAAAACAGGCAGTGAATTCCTTACATTCATTATCTTACTTAATTTTCCCAATATCCCTGTTGGGGTTATTTCCTTCCTTTTACAGATGAGAATACAGAGGCTCTAAGGGACTGAGTCACTCAGCCAAGAAAGCAACAGAAGCCAAATCTGAACTCAAGCTGGTCTGCTCCCAAAGATCTTGAGATTTCACTTAAATAAAAGAAAGAGGCTCAGCACCTGTGATCAAGTGGCTAAGGTGCCAGCCACATACACCTAAGGTGGCGAGTTCAAATCCAGCCCACACCCACCAAACAACAATGACGGCTGCAACCAAAAAAAAAAAAAACAAGCATTGTGGCGGATGCCTGTGATCCCAGCTACTTGGGAGGCAGAAGCAGGAGACTCGTTTGAGCCCAGAAGTGGGAGGTTGCTGTGAGCTGTGATGCCATGGCACTCTACCCAGGGGCATAGCCTGAGGCTCTGTCTTAAAAAATAATAATAAAAATTTAAAAATAAAAGAAAGAAAGACTGTACATATTTGTAAACTGAGGTGACAGAGCTAGGATTAAAGGAGAGACCAGGGGTATGGGCTGCAGAGGAGAAAGTAGATAATTGACATAGCAAAGCCCACTAATTTCTTCCTTTCTTCTGGGTCTTTCCATAAGTTGATAAAAAGCCCATTGACGCCTCTAGCTAGATGGGACCTCATTTCTCTATTTCACTTCAGAGTAAAACCCCTTGAAATAGTTGCCCATGCTTGCTGTCTCCTTCTACTTCCTTCTACCCTATCGTCCCCTGAGCACCCTCCAAAGGAGGCTTCTCCACCCCACTGTCCCCACTTAATTAGTGTTTGTTCAATGTCTAAATGAAAAGAAGCAGAAGGATAAAATCTAAAACCCTAGTGAAAAGCTTGGCCTCAGAAAGTGGAAAGCATAGCTCTTCCTTTAGCAGAATAAGAAACAAGGCAGATATGGGACTTTATCTGGTAAGTTTCTTGATAGCTGAAACTGAAGTAAGTTGGTCAATTTTATATTTTAGAATCTATAATTAGAAAAAATGATGGTGGAGCAAGGTGATCCATTGGGAATGAGGAGAGAAGACATTAAGAAGTGATGTAAAGGGCGGTGCCTGTGGCTCAAGGGTCAGAGTGCCAGCCCCATATACCAAGGGTGGCAGGTTCAAACCCGGCCCCAGCCAAACTAAAACAAAAAGTGGCCAGGCATTGTGGTGAGTGCCTATAGTCCCAGCTACTTGGGAGGCTGAGGCAAAAGAATTGCCTAAGCCCAGGAGTTGGAAGTTGCTGTGAGCTGTGATGCCACCGCATTCTACCAAGGGCAATAAAGTGAGACTCTGTCTCTAAAAAAAAAAAAAAAAAAAAGAAGGGATGTAAAGAAAGCAACAAAAATAACTATCAGGAATAAATAAAATGATTACCAAACAGCTATAGTTAGGTAGTCCAGAAATACCTAGATCAATGGCTGGAACTATCACCCAGATCCCAAGAAGGATGGAGGCTAAAGACTTCAGTGTTGAAAACCATTGGTATATACAGTAGGG
Source organism: Galagoides demidoff (assembly GCA_963574575.1). Lineage (NCBI taxonomy): Eukaryota > Metazoa > Chordata > Mammalia > Primates > Galagidae > Galagoides > Galagoides demidoff. The sequence goes on along the minus strand of CAUYQV010034237.1, from coordinate 149 downwards.
GGAGAGAACACTGGAAGCCGAAGATAAATCAGAGAGTAAAAACTCCAAGGAACTGTCAGTGTCCAAGGTGTGCATGAAAGATGCAAAGCTGCTGAAAATACTTAGAGAGATACTAGGTATATATCCAGAAGACCAAAAATCACACTACA
>CAUYQV010034236.1:0-31860 GCA_963574575.1 Galagoides demidoff | reverse complement strand
ATGTGTTTGTTGTTTCTAATTGCTTTGTGACACCACATCAATCAACCTAAGGCAATTTAATGATTCTCTTTTTATACAAAAAAAAAAAAAAAAAAAAAAAAAAGAAGAAGAAGAATTGTACTAATATACTAAAACTAAATCTCAAGGGTGATATCTAAATTCCTTGCTGGCCCTAATCTAGAGCCACTAATCTCCTGACTATAATGTTTCAACTCTCTATTAAAACACTACCTGCATTCTAGCCATGACAAAGTGTGTTGAGTTTTTTAAACCAACTTTTGCTTTCTTAATTCCATGCTTTATACTAATGACCTTTTCTACCTTAAATGCCTCTTTCTGACCTATTTGCCTGATGAATTCCACCTTTTCTTTCAGTCAATGTTGCAAATAAATTAATAAAGCAATCATGAATTGCGAATCTAAGTAGCTTGAGGAGCCATAATGTAATAATCTTTGATATTTACATCATATCCTACCATGTGGTATATCACAATATGAACAATGTGGAGAAATCGTAACTAGAATGTTAGGAGATGAGGCTAAAGAGCAAGGCAGATTGCTTTGAGTAGATATAGAAGATATCAAAGACAATGCTTGATAAAGTCAAAAGAGAATGAAAAGATGGTTCCTGTCCTTGAAGAAACCACACTGTAGGGGAACAGACAGTGTAGCTAATGTGTATAATTATGGTCATGTTTAAAAAATCATATGTGTGGGCAGTGCCTATGGCTCAAAGGAGTAGGGCACTGGCCCCATATACCAGAGGTGGCAGGTTCAAATCCGGCCCTGGCCAAAAATCACAAAAACAATTATATGTGTTACAAAATAATTGAAACACATATGATTTTCTGAGTAACTAAGACAGTTTTATGAAAGTCATAGGAAGATGTATGTGAAAGTGGCAGATTATTACAATCATCTTGTTCTCTTTCCTTGTAGTCAAATGTTCAGGAATAAAGACAAAGAAGAATGAACCCAAAAAATCTTCAATAGTGACTTTGAGTTGAGTGAATAAGACAGGAGGGAAAAATGTCTTTAAAAATTATATTTGAAGAAAGCCATTTACACTCACTTTGTACTCCTAACTTAGAATTCTAGCCTTAGAACTGTGACAGATATGTGTTTGTTCTTAAGAACAAACTGACTAAAACAATGCAGAAATAGCAATTGACAAAATACGATACCCTTTCATGATAAAAACACTCAACAAACTAGATATAAAACTTCCTCAATATTGTAAAGGGAAATTGTGGAACACCTGTAACTAACATTATACCTGTGAAAAACTATAAGCTTTTTCTCTAAAATCGAAAGCAAGGTGAGACACCAGAGTGCACTCTCTCACAGTTACTTTCACACTCTCTCTCTCTCTCTATATATATATACCGGGGAAAATTCGTGTGAGTATACAGGGAGAAAGCTCCCACCTCCAAGCCAAAAAGGGTCCCCTTACCAGTATCCACGAATGCTTGTATCTTGATTTTTAACTTTTAGGTTCCAGAGCTGAGATAAAATAAGCTTCTGTTGTTTACGCCATTCAATTTGTATTTTATTAAATTATTATTTAAGCAGATTTAGAGGATACGGGTAGATTATTGTTATATGAGTGAAGTACATAGTGGATATGTCTAAGCTTTTAATTTCCTATCATCTAAATAGTGTACATTGTACCCAAGGGGTAATTTATCATCCCATGCTCCACTTTTTTCTCCCCATTCTGAATCTCCAGTGTTCATTGAGACACTCTGTGTGACCATGTGCCCCATGGCTTAGCTCCCACATATGAGTGAGAACATGCAGTATTTATATGAAACGCCTATAACTACTGATGGGTGGCATTTAGAATAGTGATCTCTAGTTCCATTGATGTTGCTAAAAAGACACCATTTCTTTCTTTTTCATGATCAAGTAGTATTATATGTCGTATGTATGCTATATTTTCTTTATGCACTTATCAGTTGATAGGCATATAGGTTGATTCCATGTCTTTGCAACTGTGAGTTGTGCTGTGATGCACATGTAAATGCAGGGGACCTTTTAAATAAATACTTTCTTTTCTTTTGGGGAGATATCCAGTAGTGGTATTGCTGAGTTGAATGGGAGATCTATTTTTAGTATATAAAGATGTTGGAGCACTCCAATGTGGCTCTCCAAAACAGCATGGTACTTGTACAAAGATAAATACATTGACCCATGGAAAGGAATAGAGAAACTGGAAATAAAACTTTGCATTTATAACCAACTGATCTTCAGCAGACTAGACAAAAATATGCATGGGGAAATACCCCCTATTCAATCATGGTGCTATAAAAATTGGAGAGCCACGTGCAGAATAATAAAACTTAATCTCTACCTCTCACTATATACAAAAATTAACTCCAGATGGATTAGAGATTTAAATTTAAGACCAGATACCATAACAATTCTAGAAGAAAATATAAGAATTCTTCTGGATATTGACCTAGGCAAAGAATTTATGCCTGAGATACCAATAGCAAATATAGCAACAACAAAAATAAACAAACAAATAAATAAATAAATAAATAGGACTTAACTAAAATGTTTCTGCAGTTACATCATCATCAATCATCCACAGTATATGTGCTTCCCATCACTTTTCTTTCCTCTTCTCTTTCTTCTTCCCTCTTCTCTTTGCTCTTCTCCTCCCCTTTCCCTTCCCTTCTCTTCTATTTTTTATTCCTTTCTTTTTCTTTTCTTTTCTTTCCTTTTTTTTTTTTTTTGAGAGTGTCTCACTGCCCAGGCTAGAGTTTGGTGGTTCCATAGCTCACAGCAACCTCAAATCCCTGGGCTCAAGTGATCCTCCTGCCTCAGCCTCCTGAGTAGTGGGGACAACAGGTGCCCACCACAACTCTCAACTAATTTTTCTATTTTTAATGTAGATAGGTCATCATCCTTTTTAAGGCTGATCTTGAACTCTTGACCTCTAATGATCCTCTTGCCACAGCCTCCCAGAGTGCTGAGATTACAGGTATAGGCCACTACACCTACCCTGTCCCCATCACTTTTCTGTTGAATCCTGATGCTCCATCCTTATGGTCTAGCCAAAATTTAGTATCTACTAGCCTCTTTTGGTGTTCTTCATGTGAACAGCATGTGTCAGATGCTTCTACTCCACCATCTTGGCCCAGAATCTACAGTATTTTGATTTTTTTTTTTTTACAAGCAGACTAAGACACTAGTATTGAACAATTAAATTTTAAAAATAAGTCCATTTGTAGTAGTATTACAGTGCAACTGAAAATTAGTAGCATATTAACAAAGAAGTGCAAGACTTGTACAGTTTCTAAATAAATGGAATAACAAAAGACAACGTAATTAAAAATGGACAATGGAGTTGAACAGACATTTTCAAGATATAAAAATGGTCAATAATACCGTTAAAAGAGATTTAACATCATTTACTATTAGGGAAATAAAAATAAAAATCACTATAACAGTCTACTTGAGTAGGATGGCTATAATAATAAAGATAAGAATAATTGAATATGACAAGTGTTAGTGAAGATGTGGATAAATAGAAACCTTTGTATAATACATTGCTAGGAATGTAAAATAGTTCAACAGCTGTGGAAAATAGTGTTTCAAATTCTCTAAAATTTAAACATGGGATAACCACACAACCCCATGATTCCTCTAGCTATATACACAAAAGAAGTAAATATGTATCCACACTGAAACTTGTAGATGAATGTTTACAGCAGAACTACTTATAATAGCCAAAAAGTTGAAACAACCCAAATATCTATCAACTGATGAATAAATTAACAAGATGTGACATATGCATACAGTGGAATATTATTCTGTCATAGAAATAAATGAAGTTTTTTTTTTTATTGAATGGTAACTGTGTACATTAATGCACTTCTGGGGTACAGTGGGGTGAGAAATGAAGTTTTGATACATATTCTAACTTGAGTGAAATTTGCAAACATACTAACTGAAAGAAGCCAAACAAAAATGGTAACTTGTATGATTCCATTTATATAAAATATTCGTATTTTATAAATCCACAGGAAAAAAATGAGGGTTTGTCAGAGGCTAAGGAGATAAAAATGGGGACTGAAAACCAAACGGGTAAAAGATTTCTCTGGGTAGTAGTGAAAGTATTTTGAAACAGGTTTGAGGTGATGATTGCTTAACATCATGAACACACTGAATGCCACTGCACTGTAGACTTTAGAATGGGACATCATGCAGCATGTGGTCTTAGTTGCTCTGACTCTGCTCGGCTTTTGTAGGCACACATAGAACACCACACAGTGACCTGACAACTAAGAGAAATGTAAGCTTTTGAAAAAAACTGTGCTTCCCAGGCACTCCCAAGTATTAGAGAGTATAGCTAAACTGTACCCCAGACTATAGTGGTCTAGGGATATACCTAATATAGAAACATGAGGCAAATAAATGCAAGCCTTGCTATTTTATATTTCATATTTATCCAGTCCATCTCTATTGATAGAAATATTGTTATGGGAAATCACCGAAAACATTAATTTTAACTTTAATAACATTTATTGTGTTATATATGGGAATTAATAGGCTTTTTTTTTTTACAAGTCTGTTTATTGAAAGGATCTGAAAATAGTAGTAAGGCTTTCAGCATTTTACAAATTTTCAAGATATTAACAATATGAAACACTAAGATTCACTTCAAAAATCCAGAATTGTCTAGATCATTCCAATCTCATGCTGCTTTAGGACAAAATTTAGCATTTGCTTTTTTTGTTTAGATAAGGGACTGGAATTCCAAATACCTCTGTCTTTGAACCTAAAGCTGAGGTAGTGGGGCCCCTACCCCTCAGCCTGTGGGTGGCAGGTGGAGGTCCTGCTGGCACTCAGAATCATGGGCAGACTCAGGACACTGGGGGCCCCTCTGTCACTTCAGTATCACCCAGAATCAGATACTCGACTTCATCGATTCCATAGGCCTGAGCGGCACCTCATGAGAGGGTCCTCATTCTCCTTTTCTCACCACTGAATAACGCGAAGGGTGACTTCTTGGGCAAACCTCCAAGAGCAGCTACTCAAAAACAGCCGCCTGCGTTTGGGACTCTTGCCGGACAGTGCCCAGAGTGCTGCTCCCATTTGGACACCACAATACACCACGCTTTCATGAGACTCCTGGTTCTCTGCAGGGGCCTCACACGAATACCCTCACTGTTCTGTCTCAAAATCTGCATTGCAATTGTCCGGCTCAAACACGGTTCTCTCCTGGACCATCAGGGCTGCGCGAGGCTGGATAGCGCCACGCAGGACACAGTGTAGACATAAGCAGGGTCTTCACAAGTGTGTACAAGAAGGTATGTACGTGAGCACTTCAGAAACAGTATATGTAGGATTTAAGAAATCTTCCTGAGAGTTGAAGCTGCGTGAGGAATGTGTATGTTAGCCCAGGATGCTTGACAGCCCTCCCGGGATGCTGGGCCACACAGCAGCTCTGGGAGGGGACCAGAGGCCTCCAGCTTAGCGCTGGGGGGTCTGGCCGGACCTGGTGCTGACCAGAGGTGGTGCGCTGGTTCGGAGACAGCGGGTACACCCTGAAGAACAGCCAGCTCAAGTGGTACTAAGACTATAAGCAGGGCAACTTCCCACCAGGGCTGCTGGTCATTACCCCTGGCAACCAGCAGCTCCTGCAAGACTGTTACATGACACACAAGATGCTGTATGAGGAGGACCTGAAGAATCTCTGTGACAACACCCAGATGAACCTCCAGCAGGTCAAGCAGTGGTTTGCTGAGAAAATGGGTAAGGAGACCCCGGTGGACACAGGCATTGCCGACCAGGGCCCTGGTGCTGGTGAGCCTGCAGCAACTCACAAAGAGAAGGCTGACACCTATTCTGAGGTAGCTGAGAACAGTGAGCTGTGGGAGCCCAGCGGCCCTGCAGCCAGCTTAGAGCCCTTTGACAAATTGGGCCCCCAGGCTAGACTTCAGCTAAAATAGATAATGGTGAGATGATAGACTCAAGGTAAAAGACCAGTGAGCTTTTAGCCCCAGGCAGCCTGCCAGCCAGCCAAGAGTAGGTCCCACTGGTGACTACAGGGCAGTGTGGAACTATGGAGGAGGCAGACTACTTCTTTGCTTGTGTCCTAAAACCACTGATGTCCCCTTTCCTGATCCTTTTGGATCCTCTGCCCAAGTCAGTGATTCTCAACCCACTATTTAAATGACTTTGGGAACTTTTAAACAATACCTACGCAAAGGCTTCAGGCACTGGCATTGCCAACTGCCCAGCAGGTGTTAACGTGTTGCCAAGCGCTGAGATGCCAATGCACCAGGTAAGTAAACAGCTGCTGATTCCAAGATATGCAGCCTCAAGTAAGGGTCTCCCCCAGCAACACATTCCTGGGTTGGGCTTCTGGGTCAATCAACAATTAACAGGTCTGTCTGGAGAAATCTGAGATAAAACTGATCTTTAAATCTGCTTTACTGAGGGTTGACACGTTTTCCACAGGGAAGAAGGATCAAAACATTTGCAGGGAGAGACAAAGGCAATCTTGTAAAGAGCCCAAGGTAGCGAGCCTCAAGCCTCGGCCTATGAAACTGCTTAGGGAAGGTGGAGCTGTACCTCCCCCAGGTCATGTTCCAGAAGGACATTTATTTGGTAAATGGAGGTATGTATTGATGAAAATTAAAGTGGTCAACACTAACAAGCCAAGGATGTCATAAACAATGCAGACAGACCCTAACAGAGGGCCAGCATGATCCTCTTCCTTCTCTGATTAGGAAAGGAGAGATTTCTATGGAACTAGAAGGGTCTCTTTGCTTCCTGCTAACCACCAAAGCTGCTGTCACAGAGAGACATGATGCACTGTCCAGCTACTTCCTTGGAGGACAGGCAGGGGAGAGGGTGGCTACTCTGTTAGTCCAGAGGGAAGATTGGCTTGACATGAGAGGTTTCCAGAAGTTCCCCACCTGCTTCTACTGCAAAACAATCATTACCAGGCAATTATCTCCCTGCAACAGGCTTTCCTGGGTCCCCCCAAAGCATACAAATTAAAGGAAAAAAGGACATAAAATAAAGAAAGAATATTAGGCAAATGAAGAAAAGCATATAAAAACCTTGAAGACAAAATAGTTCCAACATACAGATCTTTAGTCAAGTAGCATATTATAAATGTATCATAAATATATATATTCATATATTATTATAAAAATGTTAAATCCTTGGTATTGATACTTCAAACAATATTTCTGGTTTATGATTTGCCCTGAACTGCATGGTGCTTTTTAATGTACTTTTTAAATTTAACATTTTTATGTAACCACTTTTATTAGGGTTTTTATTTGTTATTCTATAATATTTATTTACATTATATTTGTTATGTGATTATTATTATTTAATAGTGATGTCTTTTAATAATTTTAAGTGATTGAACATATTTCTGAGGTTATGTGTAACATTTTAATACATGTATACAATGTATAATTATCAAACAAAAAAAGTGAAATAATCAAATGCAAAAATGAAAATCAGCATATCCATCACCCCAGACATTCATCATGTCTTTGTGATAGTAACATCCAAAATTCTGTCATCTAGCAATTTTTAAAATATGCAATAATTTCCTGTTACGTAGAGTCACCCTACTGAGTTATACAACAATAGAACTTATTTCTCAGATCTAATAGTAATTTTCTACCCATTAGCCAACCTCTCTCCTTCTCCCTTTTCTTTACTCTTCTCAGCATCTGGTAGCCATTATTCTACTTTCTACCTTTATGGCTTAAATATTTTAAGCTGTCACATACCATGTGTCTGTGAATATGTCTTTTTTTTTTCATATGATGTCCTCTAAGCTCATAATATTGCTGAAAATAACAGAATTTCATTTCATTTTTAATATTCCATTGATTATATATACCACATTTATTTAATCCATTTATTCATCAATGGACGCTGAGAGATTCCATATCTTGGCTATTGTGAAGAGTGCTGTGATAAGAGTATACATCTCTCTTCAACATTACTGAATTCCTTTCCTCTTGGATGTATATTCCCTTCTTCTGGATATATATTCCTTTCCTTTGAATTGCTAGACAATATATTGCTATTTTCAGTTTTCTGAGGAATCTCCATTCTGTTTTCCATAATGGCTGTACTAATTAACATTCCCTCCAACAGTGTATGAAGACGTCACCTTTCTCTGCATCTTTGTCAGAATTTTTTTTTTGTCCTTTTAATTAACTGAGGTGAGATGATAGTTATTATGGTCTTGATTGACATTTCCCTTATCTTTAGTGATGTTGAGCATTTTTTCATATATAAAGGCTGTCCAGAAAATATCCAGCCATGCATGTATCTATTTTTCATATGATATGACATGCCTGGATACTTTCCAGACAGTCCTCATACCTTTTGGCCACTTGTGTGCCTTCTTTTGAGAAATATCTTTTGAGATCACATGCTCATTTTTAAATTGAATTTTGGGGGATTTTTCTGCTGTTGAGTCATTTTAGTTCCTTTCTTGTATTAATAGGAAAAAAAGCAAACTGTAAAATAATTTTAAAGAGGTGTATTCTGAGGTAGATATGTGCAACCATGGCCTGGAGAGCCATACCAAAGAAGGCTTAAGCAAGTGGTTCTATGATGTTGGGTTACAATTTGATTTTATACATTTTAAAGAGACAAGAATTGCAGGTAGAATCATAAATAGACAAAAGGTATACATTATTTTGGCTCATAAAGACAGGACATCTCAAAGCAGGAACTTACAGGTTATACAAGGTTAGAAAATTAAGTCCCGAACTCATCTTAGATAGTGCTAAATATCACAATGGTCACCTTTCAAGTACTCTACTTGGGAAGCTGTGCACTGAGGCCAGTGCCTAGTCCATCGTTCAAAGTACTCTTTCTAGGAAGAGGTCAAGAACTTAATTGTCAGAATTTGTGTAACAGCTCTGATGTCCATTCCAGAAAAAAGTTCCAAAATTGCTTCGGTAAGTGGACTAGTTGCTGGCATTAGTATATAGCTTCTCAAGGGGAATACGTCAAAAGTGAGCATTGTGATCTTCAGCAATGAGGTATGTAGCACTTTTTAAAAAATGAGTCCTGAATTTAATTGTCTGACTTTTGTAGGTGGATTAAAGATTCATTGGTCTGTAATTAGTTAAAAAAATAAAGCTTTATTTAGGCTTGTAATGTTTAAAGATAAAGTCTATTAATCAGAAACAAGGCACAATACATCAACTCAAATTATTTGTAAAGCAAGTTGAAGGCCCGCATGTGATTTAAACTTTGCTTTGCATGGCCCCGAGTCCTGTTAAAAATTTAATTTTTATTGTCCAAGGCCTGTCTGACCTGCCTTCCCTTCATGGCCAGGGATTCAGTTTTAAGGTTTTTCTAGATCCCCTTTGTCAAGAGGGATGTCTTCTCAGTTGGTGGACTGTGTTTAGGATTTTATTTTGGTTCACAGTTGGATGGATGGTTTGCAAATATTTTTCCTACTCTGTATGTTGTCCCTTCACTCTGTTGATTGTTTCCTTTGCTGTACAAATGCTTTTTAGTTTGATATGATGCCATCGGTTTACTTTTTCTTTTGTTGCCTATGTGTGTGAAGTCTTCTCCATAATTCATGAAACATTTCTTGTATATCGTCTTTCAGAATTTTCGTAGTGTCCAGTTTTAGATTTAAGTTTTTAACGCATTTTATTTTATTTTAGTGAAAAAGGAGTCTTAACTTTTCTGTGTGTGTGTGTGTGTGTATATATATATAAATGTATATATATATTTTCCCCAGCACCATTTATTGACGAGATTTTTCCTTCTCCACTGTATGATATTGGCACCTTTCTTGAAAATCTAATGGCTGTATATACATGGACTTATTTCTGATCTCTCCATTCTATTCCATTGTTCTGTGTCTGTTTCTAATGCTAGCACCACATTGTTTGGGTTACTATATCTTTGTAGTATATTTTAAGGTCAGATACTATGATGCCTTGGGCTGTGTTCATTTTTCTCAGAATTTATCCTTTATCCTGGGTCTTATGTAATTCTATACAAATTTCAGGATTTTTTGTTCTATTTTTATAAAAAATGCCATTGGCACCTTTTCTTGCCATTGCTTTAATTTTAGTCTTATCATGCCTCTTAAAAAAAAAATTGGAATAGCCTCCTCTCTCAGCTGCCCTATCATAGTGATCTTTCTAAAATATAGGTCTAAATCTGTTTTAATATGTGATTTACCCTTGTCTAACAGATGAAGACCAAATTCTTTTGCATAGCATTCCAGTTCCATAGTTTGAATCTCATTTTCTGCCATCCATCCTATTTTTGAGATACATGGCTATTTGTAAGATGGACATCTTTCTTTTCTGCCTCAATGACTTTGCATGGTTTTCCTTTGTTTAGAGTTTCTTTGTTTTTTGTTTTTTGTTTTTTAGTACAGACAGAGTTTCACTTCATCGCCCTCAGTAGAGTGCCATGGCATCACACAGCTCACAGCAACCTCCAACTCTTGGGCTTAGGCAATTCTTGTGTCTTTGCCTCCCGAGCAGCTGGGGCTACATTGACCCACCACAATGCCTTGCTATTTTGTTGTTGTTGCAATTCGGACAGGGCCAAGTTTGAACCCACCACCTTATGTATATGGGGCTGGCTCCCTACCCACTGAGCCACAGGTGCTGCCTCACTTAGAGTTTTTTTGTAGCATTGTAAGTTGCATGATTCTACTCATCTATCCTTATGTTAAAAACAATCACTCTGTTCTTGATGCTTCTACAGTCTGCACACATTGGTATCATGAGAGTATACCCAGGATACTCTGACTTCCTTCAGTGTAGGGAAATATTTCATTTATAACTCTTTCATTGGCATGGATCAAACGTTTGCAAGTAAGTAAATCGCTTGACAGGAAAATCAGGTATTATAGCCATTTTATTCTTTTGTTATTTCACACCTTAGTAACAAATAAGTACACTAGCGTGTGTACACTTGAAGTTACACAATTTATGAGTTTTTGGCATATGTGTAAACTATTGAAGCTCTTACAAAATCAAGATAATGAAAATTTTTACTCCCAAATTTTCCCTCTGCTCCTATATGACTCTTTTCCACTTAATCCTTCTGCTTTTGAAACAATTCATTATATGTAACATCTCACACATTTTTAAAAGAAATAGCATGTAAATTTTAAACAACATGTATATTCATCATATGTCTGTTATGGTCTGAATGTTGTGCTGCCTCAAAATCCATATGTTGAAATTCTAGCCCCCAAGGTGATGGTTATAGAAGACTAGGCCTCTGTCAGGTGGTTAGGTCACGAGTCAGAGACCTCATGAATGAGATTAGAGCCATTAAAAAAGTAGCCTGAGAATACTACCTCGTCTCTTATACCATGTGAAGACACAGCCAAAATATGGTTGTCTATTAAATAGGAAATAGGCCCTCTCCAGACACTGAATCTGTTACTGCCTGGATCAAGGATTTCACAACCTCCAGAAATAGGAAAAATAAATTTATATTGTTTCTAAGCTTCCCAGTTTATGGAATTTTGTTATAGTAGCCAGAATGTACTAATACAGAAAATCTGTCCTCACAGTGCAAGTACTGCGGAAACAAACAGCTAAAAAAGGTGAAATGAGTTTGGAACTGAGGAATGGGTAGAGGTTCAAAGAGTTCTGAGGTGCATGGTAGGAAAAGAATACATTACTGTACTTGGACTGTTAAGAGTGATTCTGGTGAGAACTTAGAATAAAAGAATGCTGTAGAGAGAGTCTCAGTATTCTTAGAAAATACTGAAGTGATTGTGAATAGACTGTTGGTAGAAATCTGTGCAATAAAGGACATTCAGAAAGAGTCTTAGAGGGAAACTATGAACATATTACTGGAAACTAGAGGAAAAGTGAGGCTTATTGAAAAGTGAGACTTATTAGAAAGTGATAAAGAAGTTGGCTGAATTATCTTTATATCCTAGTGTTTTGTGGAAAGTAGAACTGGTAAGTGATGAAATTGGATATTTAGCTGAATCTATTTCTAAGTAAGGTGTTGGAAATGTATCTTAGTTTCTCTCATCTACTTATAGTAATCAGGGGGAAGAGAGAAATGACTTAAAAAGCAAGACTGTTAATAAAAATAAAAAGCACAACTTAAAAATCTGGGCATTTCTAAAATCTCAGCCTATCCATATTGGAAAAGATAAAAAACCTATTTTGGAGAGAACATAAAGGGTATGACTAGATTTTCTAAAAAGTTAGACATGGATTAACCATATCAGCAAAGGCTAGGAACTAATTAAAACAATGAGGAGCTTAGTCAGCCATATAAATAGAAACCAGAGCATATTGTTCAAGACAATAGAAGAATGATCAGGAAAATGTTTTGGCAGCCCCCATCTGCACAAGTCCAGAGAAAAGTTTCAAAGTAGCCACCGTTTCTTATTGGCCCCAGTTTATGCTGCTTGGCACTATGTAGATGCCCCACTGCTCAAACTAGGAGCTTTGCATGCTCCTAGGCTGCCCCAGGTGTGGTTCTGGCAGGTCCTGATGCTATGTCACTATGGCCAGCAAAGCTCTACCTAGATTTCAAAGGATGATCCAGAAAGCCATTGGTCCTAAGCAAAGAACTGTTAATGGAACAGGACCACTGCAAAGTCCCCACAAGGGGAATCCCTAGTAGAGACATAGGAGTGGAGTTGCCTCTTCCTTGCTAGACCATTAGAGGGACCAGCATCCTAGTCTAACCCTCCCTGGAGAGCCACTGGCATATAATTCCATTTCATAAGATTTGTGGAATGCCTTGTGTCTAAAAAAGGTATGATCTGTGTGTCCAGAAGGTCATACCTCCACTCCAGTAAGGCTGGAGAACAGAGCAATGAGACAGAGAAGACTATTTTTGAGCTTTGAGGTTTTGAATTTGTCTCTTCTTTCTTCCTGTTCCTTCTTTGAAATAGGAATGTCTATTCTGTGCCTGTTCCCCTATTGTACTTTGGAAGCACATAACATTTGATTTCACAATTTCACAGCTAGAGAATAATTTATCTCAGAATGAATCATAACTTTAGTCTCACCCATGTAGGATTTAAATGATAGTTAGATGAGGTATTAGGCTAGACTTTTAAGTTGATGACAAGTTAAGCTTTGGGGGTCATTAGGATAGAATGAATGTATTTGACATGAGAGGACAAGAATTTTTTGAAGGAGAAGGATGTTATGGTTTTTTTGTTCCCCACTCCACATCCCAAATATATATAATGAAATCCAATGCCCCAAAGTGATGGCATTAAGAGGTGAGATTTTAGGATAATTAACCCGTAAAGTTGTATACTCATGAATAAGATTAGTATCTTTACTTTTTTAATTTTTTTATTAAATCATAAACACATAAATCATATATACATTAATGCATTTATGGAGTACAATGTGCTGATTTCTTTTTTTTTTTAATTGAATGGTAACTATGTACATTAATGCACTTCTGGGGTACAGTGTGGGGTTTTCACATGCAATCCAAAATATTTCCATCAAACTGATCAACACAGCCTTCATGTCATTTTCTCAGTTATTGTTTTAAAACGTTCTGATTCTACTCTTAGAGAGTTTCACTTGTACCCCTGTAAGATAGACCTCAAAAATGGTACAATTTTGATGCCTTTTATTTCTTTCTCTTGCCTAATTATTTCAGCTAGGACTTCTGGTACCAAGTTGAATAGAAGTGATAGGAGTGGGCATCCTTTTATTGTTCCTGATGTCAGAGGAAAAGCTGTCAACTTTCACCCATGAACATGATGGTTAGTATGAGCTTGTCATATGTGAGATACATTCCATCTATTCTAACTTGTTGAAAGTTTTCAAAATCATGACATGATGCTAAATTCTGTCAAGTGCCTTTTCTGCATCTATTGAAATGATGATATGCTTTTTGCTCTTCCATCTATTAATATAGTATTACATTTATAGATGTGTGTATTTTAAACCATCCTTATATTCCTGGGATAAATCCACTTGATCAGAGGGAATGATCCTTTGTATGTGCTGAATGAATTTAGTCTGCTAGTATTTTGTTGAGGAATTTTCTGCCTGGATTGGCCTGCCAACTTCTTTTCTTGCAGGGTCCTTATCTGGCTTTGGTATAAGGGTAATGATGGCCTTGTAAAACTCCAAAGAATACTTGTGTGGAACAAGTTTCTCCATTTTGATTTTTTTTTGGAAGCGATTCAGAAGGATTGGTGGTAATTCTTCTTCAATACCAATCTCTCTTTTGTGATAGCTGTGCTTGTAATGTCTTGGGTTGAGGGAACAGTGATGCCAAGTAATGTAAAACTGTCCCTCCTTCCCTCTTCACTGTGACTTTTCTTATTTCTGTGCTATACCATGGCATTGTATTATCTCACCTGGTCTCCTTAGCTCTTTATGGAAGTATTTTCACACATGGATAGTTGTACATAGTGATGTTTCTGTGGTGGGGGTAATGACAGCTGCAAAGTCCTATTCTGACGTCTTGCTGATGCCTGGACCTAAACCAATCTTAACATTTTAATTGTTATTTAGATGATCTTGGTTTTACTGCACTAAAAATCTATTTACATGTAAAAATTTAAAAGTGGTTTGTGTAACTTACCCAACTATTTCATAAATATCTTCAGATTTTCCTTGGCGTAATTTCAGTATCCAAGCACCTGGGTTTGCTTTTAACTGAAAATATCCCTTTTAAGATGTGGAAAAAAAATTAATCATTGAGTTACATAACTAAAGACATATCTAATTGTTCATGAAAGGCTACACATGAATCATTCAAGAAAGTGCTTATTAATGGGAAATGAACAAATTCTACAAATTGATTCCAAGGAAATAGATTTTACAATAATCTGTAAAAGCATATTATGAAGGCATAATTCTCCTCATTTTTGTTTTATCTAATTATCCTATTCCCAGATTCACTTTTATTTTCATCAAATTGTTCAGCAATAGTAGAATAAAGATTATTTCATTTTACTATTGGGAAAACAGAGAATTTCACCCACAACATCTAATTAAATATCATCAATTAAATAATACTTACAAGATTGGCCATAACTATTGTATCAACCATAACAGGTTTATTTTTTGTGCCTAGTGTAAACTGCAGGCCCTGAGGAGGCTGTTCTGTCCTTGTATCAAAGCAATGTCCTTCAAGTAGTAGATATTCCAGTTCATATTCTGCCATCACGGTTCTCTCAGTCTGAGGAAGTATGTCATTATTTTTGGTATCAGTAATCCTTGTAATACAAGTTTTATAATAAACAAATATGATTATTTTAATATTAATGGTTTACTTCATCTTTCTTTTGCTTTTTTAAGAGACCAAATCTTTCTCTGTCTCCCAGGCACTAGGATATAGAGGTGCAATCAGCTCAATGAAACTTCGAACTTCTGAGCTCAGGGAATTCTGCTACAGCCTCCTAAGTAACTGAGACTATAGGTATACACCATCATGTCTGGCTAAGTTTTTAATTTTCTTGTGTTGCCCAGGTTGTTCTCAAACTCTTGGCCTCAAGCAATTCTCTTCCCTTGCCTTGTCCTCTTTAAGTGCTGGGATTATCGGTGTGAGCCACTGTACCCAGCCTTTACCGCTTTTAAGAATAAAAAAATAAGTAGCTTATTTGAAGACAGCATTTCATTCAACAACTTTTAGCTGGATTGTGAATAAGTTACTGAATGGAAAGATTTTCATGGAACAGTCTGAGAATATGAGAATGTTAAAAGTTGGAAAAAGATCATTGAGATCTAGTTTGACACCCTCACTTTATAGACAAGGAAACTATACCCTAAGGTGACTGTGATGTAATAATTAATTATAAATTATATGTTGGGGAAGAGTCTAAATACATTTAACAAATTTGTGACTAATATCTTCTTCACTGTATAATATATTAACGTGAAAAATTTTCTTATTCCTATGTACTTGTACAAGAATTTAATTCTGTTCATGGATTCCAACTAAAACACTAAAAACTAGCCAATTCCTTTTTTTGCAAGTTATTTCTAGTGAATATTTTTAGTTTTCTAATAATTTCATAAAGGTAATTTAAGTTAAATTAGTTCTTATTTTCAAGTCTTACTTTTAGCAAGAATAAAAAGCTAGTGATCTTTTTTGCTGTGTATGTTTCCATTTTTCCTTTTTATTTTTATTTATCAGTTCTAAATATTAACTGTTGGTAAAGGACATAAATTTCATACTTTTCAAATGTAACTTTGAGAGCATATTAATTTTTCTAAAAAGTACTCTACTATTTTTCTTTAGTTGGATAGTATCCTTTTCTAAGAAAAAAATTTCAGTTAGCAATTAACTTTAAATCTTTTTTTCTATTATTTTTGTTGCTATTTAACATAATTTTGTGTAATTATAATGATACATTCTCCAAAGCAAAAATAGCTTTGACATACATCTCAGGTGTGGTCTGAATTGACAAGATGCCTAGCAGTGGAGTGGGCGAATGCTAAAGTATATCTTTTTCTTTTACCTTGTCTTAAGGCATGGGAAGGCTGAACTTACTTTAGTATAATCCGAACTTTCAGAAATTAGGATTGAAAATGGGCCAGAATCCAAGGAAAAGTGCAAGAAATTGTTTTAAATGATTCAATGGTTTGAGGACCATGAGGTATAGTAGTCATAGTAGTCCTTATCTGTGGCTTCTGAGGTTTCAGCTACCCATGGCCAACCATGGTCTAAAAACATTATGCACAAATTCCCAGAAATAAACAACTCACAAATTTTACACGTGTGCTGTTCTTAGCAGTGTGCCTTTCTCCTCTGTCCCACCTGGAGTGTAAATCCTCCCTCTGTCCAGCTTATCCACATTCTATTCACTTCCTGTCCATCAGTCACTTAGCAGCTGCCTTCGTTCTCAGATTCACTGTCATATTATAGCACTTGTTTTCAAGTAACCTTTATTTCACTTAATAATGGTCCCAAAGTGCACAAGTAGTCATGTTGGCATATTATTATGATTATCCTCTTTTATTATTAGATATTATTAATCTCTTATTGTGCACAATTTATAAATCAAACATTATCATTCATACATATATATAGTAATGAAAACATGTATACAGGGTTTGGTACTATCTACAGTTTTAGGCATCCACTGGGGTCTTGGAACATATTGCTTGTGAATAAAGAGGGACCCCTGTAGTGAAAATCTTCTGACACATCAATTTATAAGTTTGTTAAGGCTTGATTTAAATTGTTAAGTTTTTCAGAGGAGGCAAAACACTCCACTAAATAAGCTATCTTTCCCCAATTTTGTAAGCATGTGAGGGCTTAAGATAAAAATTTCATAAATTGCGTACTGACAGAATAAACTGAACATAAGATGAATTATGTGTTTATCCAAATTTCTTCATTCGTAATATTATTGAGGTTCTACATCGTGTCTTTGGTAATCAAATAGAAATTCTTTGACAATGTTATTGAAATTGAAATGAAAGCCAAATCAATAAAAGTGATGTCAAAATTATATTTCAGAAGGAGCTAATACATTTTTCTGTGAATGCTTTTAACATAGTCACATACTATTTTCTGTTAGCAATCTTTCATTCAGTCTACTTCTCTACTGGCTAAACTACCACTGTTGTTTCAGGTATTTTGATATCTTTTGGATATATGCTGTGATAAAGTGTAATTATAGTCTTAAGATGCAGGTTTTTTGTCTTTGTTTGTGTTTTTTTTGAGATAGGGTCTTGTTCAGTCAACCTAGCTAGAGTGCAGTGGGGTCATCACAGCTCACAGCAACCTCAAACTTGTGGGCTAAAGCAATCCTCCTGCCTCATCCTCCTGAGTAGCTGCGACTAAAGGAGCAAACCACCATGCTCAAGCTAATTTTTCTAACTTTTTTTGAGAAGGAGTCTTACTCTTGCTCAGGCAGGTCTCAAACTCCTACCTTCAAGCCTCTCTGCCTTGACTTCTCAGAATCGTAGGATTACAGATGTTGAGTCACCATGCCTAACCTAGGTGCAGTTTTAATAATAAGCTCTGAGAAGAACAAAGAACAAAACTTGAACGACATGCAAAAGTAACTATATTCATTTTTAGCTTTCCTATAGCTACTTTCACCACCTTTAATTATGGTATTAATAGTGGTTGCACAATATAGTCTTTGTAGTTACAAACATGCAAACAAAATCCTACTAACGGAGAATTTCTCTGGATTATGATTTTTTAGGGGCTTATGTAATGTTTAGGATTTAGATGTACCAAGATATATATTTGTAAGCTATTATACAGTGGTGAATTTCTCATTATTAGTCTCATTTTTGCCAGGGTGACCTGAAACTCCTTTCTACTCTAGCAAATGTCTTCAGTGGTTACTTCATATTTTTCTAGCATGGTTACAGATATGTCTAATATGGTAAGTATGTATAGTAACCAATGGAAAAGATGAGCCTGAGAAGTGGTTAACTTTTACAGATGCTAGAATTTATAATTCCCTTCAGTTTATTCACTTAATCTATGAAGACATAGCAAATATTTCCCTTTATTTTAGTCTTCCAACTTTGGAGTCAGAACTATACCATTCATGTGAGCAACTCCTATAGAGACACAACTAGATTTGCCATTCAAACCAAAAAATGTTTGGTTAATCTCCAATAACTGGCTATTAGCTGCCAAAATTTTTACCACTAGACTCAAATTAAAATCTTTTTAAAGCTATACTAATTCTCCCACTACAAACTTTCACACTTCTGGTGTGAATCTTTAAACTTATCTCATCGATACATACTGATACACTCTCTTCATGAAGAATCCATTAGATTCTGTTAAGATATCCTTCTGATCATGGAAAAAACTGATTCTTTTTTATTTCTTGCCAAGTTAATTTCTGAACTTTTTCTCATATTTCTTATATTTGCTGTCTTCCTATTCTTTTCCTGGACTGGTTTCAAATGATGGTTACAGTTGAGTTTGAAGGAACAGCAAGTATGTTACAGGGAAGCGATTTAGGATCCCACAGAATTTGCACAAGTGAATCAAAATAAATTTACTTAGAAAGAAAATCTTTAGGTAAAAGCTGACACATAAGTATTAGAAATAAATATTATGAACAATATTAACCAAATTATTATGGGTAAATGTTTATGCCTTGAGAATTAAAAAACAGCTCAGAGGGAGAACAATGAGAAGGAAGTATTTTCTCCTCAGTTTCTATCTACCAATCTTAGGCAAACTTTCCTAAAATGCCTCTCTTTCTGATTCTCTTTTCTCATTTTGAATTCAATGTTTTAAAAGACGCAGGTTATTTAAAAATATTCTCCTTTCTCTTTTTGGGCTAAGTACCAAACCGTTACAGGTGGGGAAGAGGAGTTTGATGACTCACTAGACAAGGGTCATGCTGGAGGTGATGAGAAGCAAACAAACCCAGCCTACAGAATAACAGCAAATTTTGTTCCATACTTTTTGTTCTAATCTAATTAGGAATGTTTTCTCTATCTATGAGCCATGAGGAGAAAAAAGTTTTGGATGAAACTTCCTCTCCAAGTTAAAAAGTAAACTTGAAGGGCAAAAATAGGTAGTTAATGGGGCCATCCTAAAGTGCCATGCATCTATCTCCACATTTTCCACATTATTCATCGTAGAGAAGTCCTTGTGAGATAGTAATCCGATGCAATAAAAAAGAGAAAAGTACCTACGAATTTGGAAAGCTAGAGAAGTTGCATTTGGAAGTTAGGAAAAGTTTAATAATCAAAGAAAAGATTGAATTGGGAACCAGAATTATAAGGAAAAGAATTCTGGAGCGCATCCATGACCAGGGGTGGGGAAACTATAGCCTCAAGGTCACATGTGGCCCTCCAGATCTCCAGGTGTGATCCCTCAACTGAATCCAAGCTTCAGAGGCCTCACCTACAAGGGGAAAATATCCTTCTGTCTTTGTTTATAGACTTAATTGTTTTGAAGAGTCATGATCTGAGGATAAGACAACTAATACCATATTTGATTATTTAACAGAGCTGTTCCTTTATGACACGTTGTAAATATTTAGTATTTGTAGGTTACAAAACTTTTTCTTTTACAAGATGGTTTTTTCTCTCAACTTTTCACTTTGACAAACCTCCTGCGCCCAGAAAGTTCATTGTAGAAAGTTCTCAATATGTTCCCTTTACACACATTTCTAGAAACAGGTAACTGATTATTAGAAATAGGTAACTCACTGCAGAACTGGCCATGAGAATGCTAGCAGAGACAGTCAGTGTCAGCATGGCTGGGTTTAAGGTCAACACAGCAGAAGTTTAGGAACTAGAGTCCCAGGAAAGGTACATATGGTCTAAGCTCATGGCATTTGCTATTGAAATCTCACCCAGTCCAGTCCAGGAGGGCAGGATGGAGGGAGGACGTTACATTAACAAATCCACATAGAAACATTCTCCAGGCCATAGAGCACAGAAGGGAAAGATATTCCCAATCTCTTTAGCTGAGATCTGTGCAGAGGAAAGGCTGGTACTCCAGGAAGGACGAACCTAAACCACCTGCTTGCAGATGGACCCATGTGGTCACAGACCGTAATGACCATCAGCAGCTGCACCAGGGTGACTGGCTTCAGCCTGAGGTGACAGGGAATGATCTCTAAATCTGGAGTGCTGGGGTTTTGTTTTGTTTTGTTTTTCTCGAATAAACTCCAGGAAAGAGAGAGAATAAATAAATAAATAAATAAATAATAAATCCCTTTATTAAAAAGGATTTGTTGTCTAAAATTTGGATTTAGTCAAAAGGCTACCCTCAAGGATCCTGAAGGATGCATGTGGCCCCAACATCCTTGCTACAATTAAAATAGCTGATAAGAATCTATCCTATTCCTCTTGTTATATGACCTTACATAATACTTACATCCTTTAAGTGAATATTATCAAGGTCACAGTTGCTGTGTACTGTTTCAACTAGCCAACCTTCTGGAGTAATCATGTTGAGGGTTAGAAGGGGTGATTCGGGGATATCCAGGAATTTTGCCACTGGTCCAAGAGAAGGAATGTCATTAGCCCCTGATATCAGTTCTGGTTCCAGAACAAATCGGTAAAAGCTGTTGATAAAATGTAAAATACATATTGTGACAAAAATAAAGATTTCTTTTCTTCTAAAAACATTTTGAAATTGAAAATTGCTTAAAAACATAACCAGAAAGTCTTAAATCAAAAAGATTGAAAACACACTATACAGAAGAGTTAATGTTATATATAGTAGACAATTATTTTACTGACACTATTAAAAGACTATGTGTATCATATACCTTTGCTAATTATTTCTTAATGAACATGACAAGAATCTCTTTAAGATATACCTGACTTATATATAGGTTCTAGTAGTTTATGATCTATAGTCACTCACTGATCCTTTCTCAAATTTGACCATGGTATATTTGTCAGCTATTTTATTAACTCTTACCACTACTAATAATATGAAGAGAAGTGATAGCTAGAAAGTGAGTGATTTCAAGGTAAAATTCTAGTACCAATTTTAAAAGTTCATAGAAACCAATAGGATTAAGTTGAAAACAATTCCTTAATAGAGCTTTTAGACATATTTTCAGTCTTACTGTATTTTAACCTTATCCCTCAAGTATCGTACAAAGTAAGAACTGTTATTGACAATAGCTACATCTACTATTTTGAGACTGCAACTGAGGTACCAGCTGTGCCATAATCCTCTCAAGGCTCACTGGGAGAAAGGCAGCAGGATCTACTTCTAGGCTCATCTAGCTCCTCATGGGCTGTCTGATAAGGCTGCAGTTCCTTGCTAGTGGTTGGCTAGAGACTGCTCGCTTGCCACAAGACATTTCCAGCCAGAGATGTCACTTCACCAGAAAAGCACACAAGGAGAGTCAGAGAGAGAGAATGTCAGCAAGACAAAAGTTACAGTCTTTTATGAACTAATGGCAGAAGAGACATTCCATTACTTTTTCCATATTTTTTCATGAGAAGCACATCATTAGCCTTACTCCAAAACAATTTATAGAATGTGAATCCCAGGCAATGGTATCATTGGGAGGCATATCATGCAGATATGCAGAGTAAGTTAAAAAAAAAAGAAAAATAGAAGAAGAAGGGAGAGGAGAAGGAGGAAGAAGAAGAGAGGTAAGGAGAGACACAGGAGAGAACATAGGCAGGAAGTAAATATATAAAACAAGTTCTTGGTAAGGTCAAATGAATGTTAGTAAAAACAATTTCAGTGGCAAAGAGGAAGTTAAAGCCAACCTGTAATGGAAGGTACAGTGAATAAAAGAGAGTATGATCACTCTTTGATGAAACTTAGATGAGAAGGAGTGAAGAAGAAAAGTCACAATTCTGGAGGAGAACAAGTTTTAAGTGAACAATTTTTTTTCAATCGAGTAACTTTAAAGAGTGAAACAAAAAGGCTAGCAGAGAGATTAAAAATATGGAACAGAGAGAGTATATAATTAAAAAAAGGATTCAGAACAAATAGGAAAGCATGGGATTAAAACAGGGAGGGAATATTTATCTGAAAAAGGGATACTTTTTTCCTCCTTTACAAGGAAGGTTAGGGAGGGATAGGAGGTAAGAGCAGAAAGTTGAAGGAAATCCTGCCCATAATCTTTCCTACTGCTGAAAAGAAAGAGTAAGCTACCTTGCTTGATACTGAACTACTAGTTGTTTATTATTATTATTATTATTATTTTTTTTTTTTTGCAGTTTTGGCCACAGCCAGGCTTAAACCTGTCACCCCCAGTATGTGGGGCCGGTGCCCTACTCCTTGAGCCACAGGCGCCACCCTGAACTACTAGTTTAAAAAAATACCTTAACTGGGGCAGCACCAGTAGTTCAGTGGGTAGGGTGCCGGCCACATACACCCAGGCTGGTGGGTTTGAACCTGGCCCTGGCCAGCTAAACAACAATGACAACTGCAACAAAAAGAAATGGCTGGGCAGTGTGGCAGGTGTCTGTAGTCCCAGCTACTTGGGAGGCTGAAGCAAGAGAATCGCTTAAGCCCAAGAGTTTGAGGTTGCTGTAAGCTGTGACATCACAGCACTCTACCAGGGGGACATAGTGAGACTCAGTCTCAAAACAAACAAACAAACAAACAAAAACACCTTAACTTAGTATATTATTATTTCAGCTAGAGAAGTTAAATCTTTTTCTCCTGGAAGACTATGCTTGCTTATATATTCAATACAACTACTCTTTCATATATACAGCTTTACAGAGATACTGTGGAAGGGATCCCCATTCCTGTGAATAAAAATTCTGTACTCATGGAAGTAACAGACCTTTCAATTAGTAGCCAAAAAAAATGTAAAGCTTTTGTTCAGGTTTAGGAAGGCATGTAATAAAATTAGAAATAGAAAACATAAATGAGAAGCATGAAAACAGAATGAGATATAAGAACAAGTGTCTCAGGGTGGGGGGAGGGCAATGAATAAACTGTAAGTTTTCATTTAAGTTTTCTATATTTTCCATTTGTTTTCCAAATATTAAAAATATTTACCATGTTTCAATAGGCCAGTCATGGTGGCTCACACTTGTAATCCTAGAGCTCTGGGACGCCAAGGCGGGTGGACTGCCTGAGCTCAGTAGTTCAAGATCAGCCTGAGCAAGAGCAAGACCTTCGTCTCTAAAAATAGCCATGTGTTGTGGTGGGAGCCTGCAGTCCCAACTACTTGGGAGGCTGAGGCAAGAGAATCACTTAAGCCCAAGTGTTTGAGGTTGCTGTGAGCTCTGTCTACCAAGGGTGACAAAGTCTTAAAGAGACTCTGTCTTTAAAAAAAAAAAAGTCTGTTTAATAATCTACAGTATTCTAACTATGACAAATGTAATTTGAAAAGTAAGCAAGGGATTAACTGAATGCTACTTTTCTCTCATGTGTATGCACATATTTTTTTGCTTGTTTATTTAGAGTTACGTAATGAAATTACACAGGGAAAAGTACATTACCAAGCCTTAAAAAACTATACCAGTACAATGGTGCCTGTCCTTTTCTCTGCCTAGTAATGCATAAAGGATACTGAATAGTCCTTTTAGTAACCTATCAGTAAGAGTGGCTCACAACAACGATTCCAATCTAGAAAGAAAAGGGAAGTTATGTTTTTGTCTCCTCTTGAGAAACAGTACTATTTCAACAGAACAGTATTAAAGAGCAGTGTTTGTATATAACAATAAACATTTTCTAATCACTGATAGATTATCCTAAACTAATTACATCCTAATATCTAAAATAGTGAGATGATGTAATAAAGATTAGTTTGATAATCCAGCACTTAAGAAGTACTAAAAATGTAGCTAGACCAAAAGTGATTTAATTCAACATTTTCTCCAATTGATATATTCCTACATAGGTATTCCTAGATCATATTTCCAAACACATGAATAAATGTAAATTAGATGGAATCAATTTACCAAATTAGATTATTTTAATTTTATATTAAATTCATACCAATTTAGAGTACTAAACTGACCTTCTGATCTATTTTAGGGAAGCATCTAGTGAAGGAGAAAAGTAGGTCTAATAATAATTGCCACTATTTTCTTCTTAGCATTTGCAAATCTTTCAAAATGAAATTATGCTCACTCAGACTTACCTCTTTAAAGGGGCTTCTGAAAGTTTACCCTTACAGTTCATGAACAACTTTATCTTCATGTTAATCATCTTGCCAAGTACCTATGAGAAAAAAATTCTCATATTTGACATTCAATAATAATAGTAACATTTACTGTACATTTACTATGCATCAGGCACTCCATTAACACTTTATATACATTATCTCATTTGATTCTCACAACACCCCTCTGATGTAGTAGTTTTACAGTTGAACTTAACACAGAAAGATTAAATAATTTAAGTAATTTAAATTACTTAAAGGTCAAATGGTAACAAAGGCAGAGGTAATATCTGAACTCGAACAGTTGATTTCAATGTCCAAGGGTTATTCTGCCTGCCTTTTGACTAACATGACTTTCATGGTACCTAAATTACCTCGGTATTGAAGAACAAATAAAATAATCACTACAACTTTGATCTGTAAATACAAAGTGGTAACCTCACAACAACACTGGCAAGAGTACACTGATTCTTTTGGAATTTCACCTCACATTTTAAGAGCTATAGAAAGTTCTTGGCTATAGATAAAATACTCTATTTTATTTCCTTTTTATTTCCCTGGAGTATAGGAAGAGTTATTAATTTTGGTATTCCCCACAGGCAACAAGTGAGTGAAAATTTGAAATCTATTAGACATCAAAGGATATAAAACAAATAGATGTACCAGAAAGAATACAGGCATGATGAAGAATAAGAACACCCAGACTTAAGGTCTGGGATTTAAGAGATTCAAGTCTTAATTCCCATTCTATCACTTGTCATGTTTGCTACTATGGAGGGCACAGAATCACTATTTTTTCAAGTGTAAGATGAAACATTATCTATTTTTTCCAATAAATCACTTAAACTTTTTATAAAGAAAGTTGCTCAGAAATTAAATATGCTCCTACTACCAATGATATAAATAGGAATGCAATTCTACATTTTTTATCTCTGCATAATTCCAAATTTCCTATTCCTAAATTCTACCTTTAATAAAAACTTTGTAATTTTTTTTCTGATTAATGACTTTTCATAAGAATAGAGAATTTATAATACTAAAGATTAATATACTAGCTACACTCCTTACTACAATTACTGGTTACTGTTTTCTAAACAATAATCTGAATAGTTAATCTCACAAAGTACAAATTTGAAGGTATAACAAATGCCATAAGAATGGATAAGTCAGTTATGGGATTAAGTTTGCCCTAATCATTTCATGCACTGAACAGCTAGAAAGACAATCTTTCTAAAATTACTTGTCTCCACTGAGAAATACATTTATAACAGATACTTATAATTCCCTTTTTCTAATATGATTTGGCAGTGCAAACTAAGTTCTGAGAAAAATTCCATTTTTACTAAAATATATACCTGTATCACAGTTTGATCATTTACATTATTCACTAGTCTTTATATCCAATTACTTTTGCCTGTTTCCAAAAGTGAAGTCTAATGCCAAAGATGAAGAAGTTTCCAAAATTTTAAATATCCCTAGAAAAACATATAGCCTTCTAATGCAACTAGCTTATTCAAATTTAACTACTGAAAGCTACATTATAATTTGAACCTTTGAAATTCTCAGTAAAATGGTAAGCCATATAATGTCCTTTTGGAGACTAACAGCTGCCTCCTAACATTTGTTTTCCTTCACTTTCTTAGTAAAGGAATTTTCAGGTTTACGCAGGGCTTGTGGCCATAGTTTCCAGGCTTCCTTCTCATTAAGTGTAGCCAGATGATGGCTACATTCTGGTCAGTGAGAAGTGATACAGGACAGAATCTGTCCAACTTGGAGGTTACATTCTTTTCCTCTCTTTCCTGCTGGCAGAAATACAGAGATGATAGTAGTTTGACCAGTTAGTGATCACAGGCCACTAGATAGTAGGTACTTCATGATGGCTCAACGGCTGAACAGATGGTGCCTGAGTCCCTCATACTGTGCAGCTGCTTTAGCAACCTAAGGCAGCTTACACTTGGACTGTTAGATAAGAGAACGAAACTTCAGTTTTGAAGGTACTGTAAATTGGGCCTTTACAGTGGCCAAACGCACTGAATACAACCTCTTCCTTTCCCTCAGCTTTGCCTGTTTGGTTAATATTACTTATTGTAGGTAACCTTAAGCTTCAGCTTCTCCATCAGGTAGCCCTCACATACCCATTCTAGTCTACTCAGGCTGCCCTAACAAAATTCCACAGACCAAGCAGCTAAACCAACAGAAATTCATTTTCTTACAGTTTTGGAGGATGCCAATTCTAAGGTAAAGGTGCTAACTGACTCAGTTTCTGGTAAGATGTCTCTTTCTGGTCATTCTTATGACCTCTTTGTCCAGTCTCTCTCCTCATTTGCTTCTAAAGCCACCAGTCCTATCACTCCTCAAGACTTCATTTAGCCTTTATTATCTCTTAAAGGCTCTGTCTTCAGATATAGTCACATTCAGGGTACGGGATTAGAATTCCCTGAAGCATATTTCATATATTGAAATATGAATTTTGTGTGAGGTATAATTCAGTCCCCAGCAACTCCTAGCCCTGGCACTGTCATAACATTCTGTGCATAGCTCTATCATTTCACTTCTCCATTGAAATATGATAATCTGTTGAAATGATGAAAGAATCAAAAGAATAAATATTTGACTATACTCAAAAAAAGACTTGAAAAGGTTATAAATTTCAGAATAAAAATATTTAGTCTATATTATCTTACAACCAATAACTGGGCCATCTTCTGTGCTTCTCTTGTCAATGGATCAATAATAGCAATGACATCAAAGACCATATCATTCTCTTGAGGGTTTATCTTTATAATGCTGCAAAAATAGAAAATACGATGAAAGATAATGGGTTGATATAAATACCTAATAAATAATGATTCTAGCTGTATATATTCTCATAAATTGCTTTCTTTCTTACTAGATCTAAAGAAATCCTGGTTATTTCACACAATAAAATGCAACTTTGAAAGCTAATGTTTTTGTCCAACAAATTACAAAACTGGAAAGAATTAGAGAAAATTAAAAAGATTTTATTATTATTTTTCATTTTTTTAATTAAAAAATTTTATGAACAAATGATTTAAAAAAACTTTCGAAGAATGAAATTATATATTATAATTATTATAAAAACTCTGATATATTTAGGCCTTCAAAAATTCTCACAGATCATACAGTGTAAAAAAATAAAACCAAGATGCTTTTTTGTTTTAGTTAATTATGTTCCTTCAGATTTCAGAATGTTAAAATTATTCATCCTTTTACTAAATTCAGTATTTCAGAAAATTAACATAATAGGAGCTTAGGAATAAAACTCAAATTTATCAAGTTTTTTTGATCCCAGTCTTCCTCTCCATACCTCTTCCCCCTGCCCTTTCCATTGTTTGCCACTGATCTAAATTCCAAATTAGAAGATGGACTAATATTTAAAGAGAAGTGGGAAAATGATTAAAACTACAGAAAAGAAAAGGCCAGTGGTGGATAATCAATCCTACATTTAATATACTTAAAAGGTAATAGTATGTATTTGATTAAAAGTATAGAATATTCCAAGTGAATTACTCTTTTAACACTATAATCATACATGAAATATTTATTCTGAGATGTACGATGAATGAATTACATATCATACATATTACAATGGAAAAAAGATCACTCAATCAAGTGGTACATACATAAAGTTACAGGAATATTAGTTTTCTTTGGTACAGAAAGGCTTTCTGCAGTGAGAGGATTAATTGCTCAGAAATTAAATAAATGCTAATATAAACATTCACTTCAAATAAGGGTCATCTGAATAGAAAGCTGAAAGAAATTTTATTTTATATGCAGTTGACATGATTTGTGTTAAAATCAGAGTGGCAGAGTCAGGCCACAGACTTGCTAGATGATTATTGCTAGAAATAAGGGTTAAAAACCAGATATTCTGACATTAAAGGGACTCATTACAACTGTTCCTTTCTTCAGTTATCTTGGTGAAAATTTTATAGTTTACTCTCATACTTATAGCACCACTGAAGATGGGTTATCTAATGTGTTTTATGTTATGTTATTATGCCTTTAATATGTATTTGTTTACCGCTGCTTTAAGATTTTTCTCCCAGACTATTGCTAATTCTGTGAAGCTGTATAAATCAGAATTTCATAGTCCCAATGTGTATTGGTGAAGAAGATTTAGGACAGTTTTCTGGGCAGAATCTAGAACCAACTAGTATTACACTCAATGACTTAAGGATGGAACAGAATGTCCTTTTCCCCATGCAATATAAACAACAGTTGCTAACTCTACTTCCATCATCTATTGATAGTGATGATTTTGTCTTCAATCATGAAGAAACTGTTGATTACACTTCATGTCATTAGCCAGGAAGAAGAATGCCAAGCATACTGACAGTCAATAATTACAGCTTAACTCAGAAAAAAATAGTGAAGAACTGCTTGAGGTATATGTAGTGTATCTTTCAGATACACTAAACACACTTCAACCACGTCACAGCAACAGGGAGCTGTGAAATGAATTCTGTTATGGTGTTATCAATCTATAAGACAAGTCATGTATGTATATTTTAAGGATGTTGTTGAATACACTGTTCATCATATAGCATCCTCTTTCTGAAGGCTCCTGGGATAAATTTGTCTTTCTTCTCCTAAGAACAGTTGTTTTTACCTAAACATCTAGTTCATTCTCCTCTCATGAACTTTGGGTTCATAAACTGGAAAAATGAGGACTAGCAAAATTCATGGTATGCTCATGGCAGGCAGGAAGGTCATTGTCAGCAGTCTGCAAGGCCTTCTTCAAGATGCTTAGTACATATCATACACTCTTACCAAACCTGCATTTGCCATTATAAGCTCCTGGGATGATGGGGAGACTGGTTAGGACTGCCATTTTTGCTTGTGGAAAAGATGTTAGAAGCATATCATATTCACACAGCCTAGGAGTAGGCTGATACAGAGATTTAATAGAGATCCTTTAGAGCTAAGAAAAAAATGTAATTGTGCTTTATCATTATTCACCTTATTCATGATTTCAACTTAACCTCTACCCTTTCTCCTTTTGCAAACAGTATAAATTTATCTTGTTAAATTTAAATATCTTATAAGACAAGGAGGAGGAATTAGAACAATTAAATGTATTAATACAGCAATAGTAGCTTTATAAGAACTGTTTTAACAAATTTCTTTGGTATTATAAAATGACCATATGACACAGAAGCAGAGTATAAAGATATAATGCTGTTTATAAAAATATGTATTTCTGGCTTAGTGCTTGTATCTCAGTGAGCAGGGCGCCAGCCACATTCACAGAGGCTGGTGGGTTCAAGCCTGGCCTGGGCCTGCTAAAGAACAATGACAAGTGCAACCAAAAAATAGCTGGGCAATGTGGCAGGTGCCTGTAGTCTCAGCTACTTGGGAGGCTGAGGCAAGAGAATCACTTAAGCCCAAGAGTTTGAGGTTGCTGTGAGCAGTAATGCCATGGGACGCTACTGAGGGTAACATAGTGAGACTCTGTCTAAAAAAAATTAATGTATCTCACTAAAAATCTGTAAATGAGTACACAATATATATATATTTATTTTTGGCTGGGGCTGGGTATGAACCTGCCACCTCTGACTTATGGGGCCAGTGCCCTACTCCTTTGAGCCACAGGCACTGCCCAAGTACACATTTTTATAATTATAAAAGCATATAAATGCTCATGATACAATATACAGATATAACTATAGAAATAATATTGATAATGCATAAATTCAAAGGAAAAGCGACTTGAAACATTTGCTCTTCTTTGTGACATATCAATAATATCAATTATTGGAATAATATCCAAAGGTTTACCACCATTTTCTAAAATTAAGTAATAATGTGTGATGTTATATAGAAACTTATATATAAAACTTACCTATACTTATAATTTTCTTTGATAGAAAAAAATCAGAAGCAATTTCTTTGGTAGATAAAAATGTGATGTTTGTGAGTGAGTTCAGAGAATCTTTCCATGGACCCTCCCTCCATTCCTCTGACGTTAGTCACACATGTGTGTTTTGTGTTGTAACAGAGGGCTCCCATCTTCTGCAGGATGCCCACTATTTAGCCAAGAACAGAGGCAACAAGGGCTGACAAAGGTGTCCATCCAACCCTGTGGATTTCACTTGCTCTTGATTCTTCCTCATTATAGCCATCTTCTTAATTGCTTGCTCTGTGAACTTTAAGCTCCAGAAGTTTAAGCTACTGATCAGAAGTCAGTAGCCTTACAGAGAATGCTTAACCAGCTCCTGTAACTGTGTAAGGCCAACTCCTATAAATAAACCCTTTACAAACAAAGTCTTATCTGTGCTCCTCATATACATACAAATACACATGTATTTGTACATGTGTGTATGGACATACCTACACGCACACACACAAATAGTGGTGCGACTGCTTTGAGTGAACCCTGACTATATAGTCTAGCATTGCTAATGCTCTTCTACTTTTCATAGAGAGCACAATCCAACAAAGTCTGTAGTTCTTTAATAAATTAATATCTTCCATCAGGTTATCAAGTCTTAGTGGCTTGCATGCTCCATGTCAGATAGGTGTTTGCATCTCTCTCTTGATTCATGTGTGTTGATTTTTGTAGTGTATGTTTCAGGTTCAATCTTATTTCTTTTATTTCCAAATTTTGATAGGTACTTCATTATTTACTTAATAAATAAAAATAACATGGGCGGCACCTGTGGCTCAACAGAGTAGGGAGCCGGCCCCATATGTTGGAGGTGGTGGGTTCAAACCCAGCCCTGGCCAAAAACTGAAAAAAACAAAAACTAAAGCAAAAAAAAAAAAAACCAAACGGCCATCATGTTTTAAATATCTATTTTATACAAGGTAGTAGGCCTTGAACCTTGAACTTTATGAACCTTGGAGTTCATAAAACCCCTAAACCAGTGGTTCTCAACCTTCATAATGTATCCTAATGCCACGACCCTTTAATACAGTTCCTCACATTGTGGTGACCCCCAAACATAAAATTATTTTCGTTGCTACTTCATAACCATAATTTTGCTACTGTTATGAATCACAATGTAAATATCTGATATGCAAGATGTATTTTCATTGTTACAAAGGAGTTGCAGGGGGGAGGGGTCAAGATGGCCGTCAGGCACCAGTCTCCGACAGAAGCTCCTATTCAGAGGAAAGGATAAAGTCCAGAGAAACCTCCAACAAAGTCAAAAATTGGGAGCCCAGCTGAGAGAGAAGAGTGATACCGGCAGGACACCTCTTCTGAGACAGGCGGAGACTCCTAGAGGACAATCCACAGGTACATAAACCACCCCAAAGGAATAGTGCCCATCCCCTCCCCCAGGAAA
>CAUYQV010034233.1:0-15711 GCA_963574575.1 Galagoides demidoff | reverse complement strand
TTTAAGAGCTTTAGTTTACTTAATTATAAAACAATACCATCAACACCTACTCCATGTGCAGTTCCAAGGATAAAACAAAATTTATACAAATACACACATCAAAGTCACTGGCTTAAGAGGTATTAAATAAATGCCAGATTGCATCCTCCACATGCAAGCCTACAGATATTCAAAAGTTTCAAGTTTTTTTTTTTTTTTTGAGACAGAGCCTCAAGCTATCCCCCTGGGTAGAGTGCCATGGCATCACAACTCATAGCAACCTCCAACTCCTGGGCTCAAGCGAGTCTCCTGCCTCCGCCTCCCAAGTAGCCGGGACTACAGGTGCCTGCCACAGTGCCCGGCTATTTTTGGTTGTAGCCATCATTGCTGTTTGGAGGGCTGGGGCTGGATTCCAACCCACCAGCTCAGGTGTATGTGGCTGGCGCCTTAGGCACTCGAGCCACAGGCACCAAGCCAATTTTTCCCAGACTTTTCATAGTAACACTTGAACAATGTGAGGACAGGATGATAATCCTGGGAGAAGGGTGAGTTGGGCATAAAGAGGATAGTAAATATACAATGTGATCTTTTTATAAGGATACTTTTATTTGAAAACAGGGAATACTAAATGAACTTTTAAAAATCCTTGAAATAGTCACACACAGGGAACTGCAAAAACAAGTACAGTATCCAATTACAGAGCAAATTACCCACAAAACCATAATTCAGATCATGACCTGGGCCATGGCTACCACTTAGGACCCACCATGCCCCCTGTCAATCTCAGAGCACCGCCACCTTCTTAGAGGTTACCACTATGTGACTTACATGTTAATTGCCTCCTTTTTTCTTATAGTTTACTCACTTTTAGAAAAAATTTAAATTCATTATGTAGTTTTAAAGTCAAGTTAAATGTATTTATATCCTGGAGCACTATAATTTATGAAGACTAAAACAATCTGACTGAATAATGTTCAATATGTAGAAACGTCCAGTAAGAGGACAAAAACAATTTATCAAGTTAGAGATCTTATTTTTATCTTTTTAGTATTTACCAATGTATTTTCCTGAAAACAAACATGTCACAATTTACATCTATGGCTTATTTTATTCTTTGACACACACAATAGGTATAAAAATAAAGAAACAAGCAGTAAGAAAGGAGTGGAGAGAGACAAAACTGACAACACAGTTCACTCTCTTCCTTTCTGAAAGTTTCATGACATGAACATAGACCTAGTCTGAGAAACTTCCTCCAGAAAAATCCTAAGGGATATCTTAGACTAACAATCTGACTAAAAGTTAAGGTGAAAAGGTCAGTACTTAATTTACAAAGAGGCCTATGAGTCTCGGTATTTAATAGGCACTTACATATCTATAGTTAAAAATATGCTATAATCACTGTATTACATAGTATTCTTACAACTTAAAAGAGATAGTATTGGTAAACATGTCAGTAAGCTATTTCAAAATATTTTGAATTATTTAATTAAAAAACCTGATCTAGGCATTCATAACAGCTCTTGTAAATTCTGTTGTGAAAATTAAAAGGTTTATTTTCCCAATTAGGAAACATAAATTAGAATATTTCTTATTTCCCTTTATGTATTTTTTAAACAAGGTAATTGTTTTTATCTTCCTAAATGAGTTTACCAAATTGGCATTTCAGTTACTAACCTGACTGGAAGCACTGGGATCTTCGGAAACCGAGGAAGGCATTTCAAAGGGGGCAGGCCAAGAAGCCCCTTCCGAGTCACCGGTCTGATCTGAACTGGACGGTTCCTGCCGTTCTGCAGCAGATGGGACAGGCTGAGCAGCTCCATCACCATTGATACTGGCCCAGTTGGGGTGAGGGAGGAATCACATTGTTATTAAAGTTAAACGTTGGGTAACTAAGTACAATTTATAAAAACTAGATACTGTAACCAAGTTTACCTCATATAAAATAGGAACATAAGCAAATGTTGCAGTGACGAAATGTTAATAGTACCACAGTTGCAAAACTTACTTAGTTTTACTAGCTTCAAATTAAAGTTTAGATTTGAATTTCATTTTTCTTCTTAAATAAATAGCGCAATACCTGTAATATAAAAACTTGGAAAGAATAGCCTTCTGATACCAGTGCTCTTTGCTCTTTTTCTTCCTCTGCCACTTCTGATCAATTAGTCTTTGATAAAACTCTTTCAGCCACGTCCAATCACCAGTCTGAATAACAAGAAATTATTAAATGGAATGTATGCAATTTAAAAAATGTGCCTATTACTCCTTTACAGAAAATATTCTATTTTTTGTATCCTATTTACACATACTAGACACATACTCATAAAACATTTATCTTTCTGGACTCAATTCACACCACCTCTCTTAAGAAACCCCAGTCCTCTACCTCTCCCTAAGCCAGGCAAGAAGGTAATCTCCTCTGTAACATTTCCTTCCATATCTGGAGTGATCCTTCTCTGTAACATTTTCTTTTATAGTTGGAGGAAGCCCCACTTTGCATGCTGTATTGAAATTACCTTTTTATGCATGTATAATCCCCAAAGTGTGAACTGCTAAGGAGCTAAGCCTGTGACTTTTCAGGGTCACACCCCAAGAACCACATATACTAAACTATGGTCTTCATTTTACACTTAATCTTAGCCAAAAAGCCAACAAGCAATGGTATTTTAAATGTCAATTTAAATTGCTATAACTTATTGGGACTAGCAAGCCCATGAACTGTTTATTACCAGTCCATGAAAAGGTAAGTAAAGAAATGGAGAGTAAGCTTGAGAAACTACAACACTGTTATTCTATTTTCCAAAAGTATACTTCTTCAACACGTGGGTAGAAAATAGTCATAGACCAGCATATAGTCTGAGCAATTAGGCTTTAAGAGAATCAGTTCTAATAATCACAGCGGTACATCCCGAGAAACACACCATTAGGTGATTTCATCACTGTATGAAAAATCAGAGAGGGTACTGATGCAAACCTAGATGGTATGTAGTGTACTACAAACCCAGCCTACACAGTCTAGCCTAGTGCTCCTGGGCTATAAGCCTGCACAGCATAGTACTGTACTCGTCACTTGAAGCACTTGTATACAAAGGTATTTATGGATTTCAACATATCTAAACACAGAAAAGGTACAATAAAAAAACAGTATTATAAACTCATGGGGCCATGTCATATATGTGGTCCACCAATGATCAAAATGTGTTATGTGATGCATGAGCATCTTCATTCATAGGAATAGCTTTTCCTAGTTTTCACTTTTTTTTTCTTTTATTGCTGGGTAATTGTTGAGGGTACAAATGAGCAGGTTACCCTGCTTGCGTTTGCCGGGTGAAGTCCCTCTATTAATAGTGTCCCGCCCCCAAGAGGTGTGTCACACTCTGTGGCCCCAGGTATTTTTCACTTTTCTTGGTGCCATGT
Organism: Galagoides demidoff; assembly: GCA_963574575.1. Taxonomy (NCBI): domain Eukaryota; kingdom Metazoa; phylum Chordata; class Mammalia; order Primates; family Galagidae; genus Galagoides; species Galagoides demidoff. Next base: position 12,315 of record CAUYQV010034233.1, on the reverse strand, counting down.
TTTGCAAGAATTTTATTAATAGAGACTTGAGATTTTTTTGAAAATTTAATCTTTTACATTTCACTGATTTTTCACAACTTTCTTCACTGGCTTCATTTTTTTCTTTATAAAAAAGAATCCTGGCAGTTGGTATCAATAAAATAATTTGCTTTCCCATTCTCTCTTCTATTTTTCTCTGTTTCTCAGCTTTTCTGTTGTCAATGAAACTTTTCATTTCTTGACTGCTGAAGTACTCAACTATATTTCCACTTTGGCCTTTTTCTGATGCAATCACATTTCTACAGCCCTTCAGTAGTTAGAATAGTGCCTTTCACAAAGAGAATTACCTGAGATGATCTCATGAAGAGTTCCTGAATATCCAGCTCGTCCAGTAAGAGAGTCCTTCCTATGCGGTGCACTGCCATGCTCACGTGGGACTTGCTGTAGGGAATCTTCAGGAGCTTTTTAATGTTCTTAAAAAATATTAAGAGAAAAAAATAGTTTAGAAAGACTTTTATAGTCTGATTTAGAATCCTTCACATTTTAACCTATTAATAAAACGTATTTCCTGAAGGTTATGCAAACTGTGCTTTACACAAAGGACTACATGCAACCACACGGGAAGACAGAGCTTAAAACCAGAATTATGCAGACTTTATAAGTCACACTATGTTAATGTAAATGATGGTCAAAGATTTATTTTTACATGATAGAATTTCTTTCTTTTTTTTGGAGACAGAGTCTTCCTCTATCGCCCTTAGTAGAGTACTGTGGCATCACAGCTCACAGCAACCAAACTCTTGGGCTCAAGCGATTCTCTTCTCTCAGCCTCTTGAATAGCTGGGACTACAGGCACCCGTCACAACACCCGGCTATTTTTAGAGACAGAGTCTTGCACTTGCTCTGGCTGATCTTAAACCTGTGACCTCAGGGAAATCCACCTACCTCAGCCTCCCAAAGTGCTAGGATTATAGATAGGCATGAGCCATCACACCTAGTGTTAGAATTTCTTAAAGTTAAGTGTGTACAGGTCACACTGTTTGCACTAATCTAGGCTTTTAGTATATTAGATAAAAATTGCTAACTAAAGATCAACAGACTTTGGTAGAAATATCATTTATAATTCTCAACTGGAACAATATTCAGAATAATCCCAACATCACAATCAATTTCAATTACTAGTAGTAGAACACAGCCGTTAATATCACCATATTGGCTCGGCGCCTATGACTCAAGTGGCTAAGGCGCCAGCCACATACACCGAAGGTGGTGGGTTCGAATCCAGCCCAGGCCCACCAACCTGCCAAACAACAATGATGGCTGCAACCAAAAAAATAGCCAGGCACTGTGGCGGGCGCCTGTGGTCCCAGCTACTTGGGAGGCAGAGGCAGGAGACTCACTTGAGCCCAGGAGTTAGAGGTTGCTGTGAGCTGTGATGTCATAGCACTCTACCCAGGGGGACAGCTTGAGGCTCTGTCTCAAAAAAAAAAACCCAAAAATCACCATATTAATATCACCATAACATCACCATATTAATATCATCAGATTATCACCACTGCCAGTGTTCTGAGAGTTGTTCTCTCCTCTTTGAAGAAAATATTTATAAAAAGTGATACTTTAATAAACAAAAAATATATTAAAAATATCTGGGCTCGGCGCCTGTGGCTCAATCGGCTAAGGTGCCAGCCATGTACACCTAAGGTGGCGGGTTCGAATCCCCAGCCCGGGCCCACCAAACAACAATGATGGCTGCAACCAAAAAAATGGCCAGGTGTTGTGGCAGGCACCTGTGGTCCCAGCTACTTGGGAGGCAGAGGCAGGGGACTCGCTTGAGCCCAGGAGTTGGAGGTTGCCATGAGCTGTGATGCCATGGCACTCTACCCAGGGGGATAGCTTGAGGCTCTGTCTCAATAAATAAATAAATAAATAAATAAATAAATAAATAATAAAAATAAAAATATCTGATGGCTTTATTTTATTTCATTACTAATTTGTCAAGACTATAAAACAGTCCCAGCGAAGGAGCTCACTTTTATAATCCTAGCACTCTGGAAGACCAAGTTGGGCAAATTACTTGAGCTCAGGAGTTCCAGACCAGCCTGAGCAAGAGAGAGACCCTGTCATTACTAGAAATAGAAATCTAGCTGGGTGTAGTGGCCAGCACCTGTAGTCCCAGCTACAGGCTGGCTGAGGCAGTGGGATCCCCTGAGCCCAAGAGTTTGAGGTTGCTGTGAGCTATGATGATGCCATGGCACTCTACTCAGGATGACAGAGTGAGATTCTGTCTAAAAATAAAAAATAAAAAAATAAGCGAACAGAAAATGATACAACATTTAGCACAAAACATTCTCAAGTTTACATTGAGCAATAAGTAACACTTACTTCAGAGTCAGAAACAACATCCACATCATTTCCTACTGAATCAATAAACTCATATGCCATGCCAAAGCTATCAAAAGGAAAAAAGGCCACAAATTAAAAGGTAATAATCATGCAAGGAGACGTTAATAATAGAATACTGTATTTCATCACTTTCAAAAACACATTTTCCACATTTTAATATCTCTGATATCAGGTGATCCATATCACCATTACAGTTGGTTAGCTTATCCTACTTAGTGGTTCATAACATAATGATGGATCCAAAACTCAATGGCATCTTAGAATTGATAATTAATAATTATTAGAAACAATTACATGCCGAGCGCAGTTGCTCATGCTTATAATCCTAGCACTCTGGGAGGCCGAGGTGGGTGGACTGCTTGTGAGACCAGCCTGAGCAAAAGCGAGGCCTCATCTCTACTAAAAATAAAAAAACCTGAGGCAAGAGGGTTGCTTGAGCGAGTTGGAGATTGCTATCAGCTATGACACCATGGCAATCTACCCAGGGTGATGGCTTGAACTGTTTCTAAATGAATAGATAAATAAATAACTGGCAATTATACCAGAAACTCCATAGTTGGCCCCCTCTTTAAGTTGACCTAATTTTTACAAAACAGACATGCACCACATGTACTCTGTATGTTGACTAGTTTGTTATAGTCCCTTGCATGGTCAACTTACAAGGTTCCACTGTAGTATGAAACATATTAAAAATACTTAACAATTGTTTTTATTTTTATCATCATGAAACCCAAAACATTTCTAAGAGAAACTAATCACTATCAAATTTTAGCTTTTTAAAGTAGGGAGATAGGAAAAAAATTTCTCAGGATTTTACTTTCTGGGATCACGTTCTTAGTGATACATACTATTTCTCTTTTAAAGTAAAGATATGAAAAAATGTACCTGATAACAATTCTGCCACAAGGGGGAAAGGAAAAGAATAAAAGTTAACTGAGCATCCAACTCATGCCAGATACCATGTGAGGTGCACCGACAATCTTCATGCCTGAAAGGCAGCTGATACCACCATTATCCAGTTGAGTAGGAGAGGGTGAGGACACTCAACCAAGACTGCTAACTTCAAAGTATGTTCTCATGATTTACCAAGTTATTTAACTTTTCTCAGCTTTTCTCATGTGCAAAAATAGTTAAGACCTTATCTCAAAAAGTGGTTGTGACAATTAGATGAGACAAACATAAAATACTTAACACTTGGTTCAGTGCCTATAGCATAGTGGTTATGGTGCCAGCCACATACATGGAGGCTGGTGGGTTTGAACTCAGCCAGACCAGCTAAACAACAATGACAAATGCAACAAAAAATAGCCAGGCATTGTGGTGGGCACCTGTAGTCCCAGCTACTTGGGAGGCTGAGGAAAGAGAATCGCTTAACCCCAAGACTTTGAGGTTGCTGTGAGCTGTGATGCCATACCACTCTACCAAGAGTGACACAGTGAGACTCTGTCTCAAAAAAAAAAAAAAAAGCAAAAACAACACCGCATTTGTACAATCAATTATCATTTAAATAACGTCATAACATTTAATTGTGTTGACATACCATAATTTACTAAGTTTTTCTTTTATTTATTTATTTGAGACAGAGCCTTGAGCTGTCGTCCTAGGTAGAGTACCATGGCATCACAGCTCACAGCAACCTCCAACTCCTGGGCTCAAGCGAGTCTCCTGCCTCCACCTCCCAAGTAGCTGGGATTACAGGCACCTGCTACAACCCCCAGCTATTTTTTTGATTGCAGCCCTCATTGTTGTTTGGCAGGCTCAGGCTGGATTCAAAACCATCAGCTCAGGTGTATGTGGCTGGCACCTTAGCCGCTTGAGCCACAGGCGCTGAGCCTAAGATTTGTTTTAAAAGGAAATACCTCATTTACTTCCAACTTTTTGCTGGTATAAATAATGCTATAAACAACATTTTACAAATATACCTTTTGCCTTCTGAGGCCTTAGAATAATTTCCAAACTACTAGCTGGTAAGATATTAATGTGCTTGTGCCTCTTTCCATATTCATGGAAATATTTTAGACTGAATCACTAAGAAAGAAAAAAAGAGAAACCTACACATTAAATGACATACAAGACTATGGATGTTAACACATTTTTCTCTGTAAGACCCCAAGGTACTCTCTCAACTTTAAATACTACCAGCAGAATTCCCAATGTCAAAGTGAAGGGTATAGGCCACACAAACATGCTGGGTTTTTACACTAGGCTTTTTCAGGCCAGACAATCTACCACCATTTAATGAAAAACTCCACAGGACCCATAAGGCAGTGTTAAGGGTTCTCCTCTTCATGTGCATCCTGATTCTTTATATTCATATATTTGAAGATATGTAAATTGTGAAAAAGTAATGGCTGATTTAACTTTCACAATGAAAACTCTTTGTTAACTACAGGATGTAGACTTGAAAAAAGCATATGCAACTGATATCTTCATATTACAACATTATCTATTATCAGAGGAAAAAAGGACCTTGAAAGTTAAATGTGATCTTTTTTGGAAAAATAAAGGTCAGCAAGTTAATGTGTATTACCAATTTAACCATAAAAGCAAGTACTAAGAGTTTTAAATCAGGATAAAAGAGCAGGTAAAAATGCCATCAATTAATAATTAATATTTACCTTGAAAATGGCTTGCTTTTCTTACTGTTGCCAAGAATGGTAGTTCCTGCTGGCCCTAATTTGGCACTCTCTCGTAACCAGTTGGCAGGTGGGAGTTTCAAGTCTGTCTTCTCTTCAAGGCGTGCAAACGCTGTTCGAGGAGGAGCAGAGGAGTATTTCACCACAGCTCGGCTCTTCACTTCATTGCCTCCAAGAAATAAAGCTGACCCCTAATTAACATATTGAATGAAATGTTAATGAACACCACTACTAGACTGAAAATCTCCCCTTTGTAAAAAGCAAACAAGAGCCCACCACACCAGGCTTCACAAGGAACATATGCTGTATTAATAACACAATAAATTTGAGCATAAATCGTCACTTTGCTTGGCAGTTTTTCACATAACTTCAAAGAAAAAAAGATGAGTCAAAGAGCATGATGATTATAGTCATCAATTAGAAACAGGTCAACCAATCTGCCTTTTTAATCAACTTATATAAATGAAGTGGAGAAGCAGAAACCAAGGAGACTCAATAGTATCATTCTAACTATTAAATAAATAAGTGATTAAAAAACTTTGTTCAGTACTTAAGTATTTTAAGTTCAATAACATCATTTGCAAAAGTCTGGTAAGGTATCTGGGACTTTCTTAATTTTAAGCGAATGCTCAGTAATTGATTCATCAGTTCATTACACTAATATTCTGTACCTCTAACTTCACAGCAAGGCACAGCGTGGGGGGTATTTTCCTACAGCCCGCACTTGTACACGCGCAAGACAAATTCCGTGTCTGGGTTCAATATTCAGATCTCTCACAAAGTCCCTTTTCGACCTGGCAAACACTTTGCACATTTCAAGAATTAGTTCACTCTCATTCTCAGTGAGTCCCTCCCTGGCACCCTCTCTTTTCCCAAAAGCTTTGCCTGGAATCACGTATTTACACGTACCCTCCTTGAAAGCACAGATCTTGTCTAACTCACCTGTCGGTGACCAGGACTGCATTTGGTACGAATGACTTGCAAGTAAATACCTGAATACCTGTAGACAAGCACAAGGACTTCCACTCCCTGTTTTGGGGATGTCAGGGAGGTGTGTAGAAGGCGCCAGGACCTTCTGGGAATCGCGACATTCCTCCTCGGTGGAACCCGCCCTCAGCTCCCGGAGCCTTGGCAGGTCCCGCCCCACGGAGGGCTCACCTGTGCAGAAGGTTCCTCGGACTCTCCCTGGGACAGGAGGCTGAGCCCTTCCCGAGCAGCGGCCCCGGCCGGCGGAGCCTCGGCTCCGACCTCCTTGGGGTCGCCCATCACTTCGGTCCAGAACAGCAGAGAAGAAGCCGGAGCTATGAAGCCGCGACAGCAACCCAGGCCCAGGGGCGCTGCAACACTACCCAGCAAGCAGAAGCTCCCCGCACACAGCACTTCCGGCCTCTGACAGGAAAAAGTGGACGTGACGCACGATTAAATCTCGCGACGTTTGTCCACAGCCCCAAACCCCGGCTCCTACTGTGGGTGCCGCCTTCTCGGAGGGGGCGGAGCTGTAGTGTGTCTGCGCCTGCGCCTGTCAGGGCGTCTTCGGGAGACCACTTCTCGCGGGACCTGGTCCCAGGCTCCACCCCCTTCTCACGGCTAGTCTTTGTTGGCTCGCAGTTCTTGGGATTCAGGCTTGGGGCTGAAGGTCGAATTGCGGAGTGGAGGAGATTCTGCTGTTCGCGTCCTAGGACGCCGTGGTTACACGAATTTATGAAGGGTGGGTGCTCCTCCTCTACCAGCCTCCGGTGGCCCCTCGTTTTACCAACCGGCCCTTTGAGGCTCGGAGGGGAAAGGCGTGCCCAAGTGATGGGCAGCCCGGGGTCTCCGACCCAGCGGCCTCTCCCTGCATCACAGTGCCCACGTGCCCGCCAGGCCTTCGCGGGGAGGGGCCCCCGCGTGTGTGGAATCAACAGATTTCCCAGCGGGCAGCAGCTCCACCGGAGTGTGCTGCCCAGGGGCTCCCGGAGCACCCGCGCCGGGCCCCGGGGATCTAGCGCAGCTTATTCCACGTGGTCCGGGCTTCTCAGAGGTTAACGTGCAGGAGACACACCTGGGGGTCTTGTCAACCGGCAGGTTCTGCTACTGTAGGTCTAGGATGGGCTTGAGTCGCACAAGCTCCAGGGAGGTGACGCCAGTGTTCTGCCTAGCAAGTAGAGGTAGAGAAATAGCCAGGACCGTTTTGAACCTTTGAAGGTTTGGTCTCTGCTCTCACCTAAAGACTCCGCACCCGATGTCACAGCAAACAGTTAAATGCAGCCACATTTCTCATAATTATCTGTGTGTTACAAATTTTTGTTTTGTTTTGCAATAAGATATAAGTTTTTAAAAATTAATTTTGCCTTTGCAGTTGTTTGGCTATCTCAGTTTGTAATTTGGCTCTGATCAGTCACTACTGAGTTCATGCTCTGATTATGAACAAGTTCAATTTATGAATTGTTTTAAATTTAACATTTTTATAAATTAAATTTAGCAATGAATTTGATATAATAGCATATTTTGTAGACATTTACTTCAACATGTATTGATTTTGATCATTGTTGTTTTGCAATACATAATTTTGTGTTTTACAAGTTATGCATTGTTATAGTAAAAAGTTGAACACAGCACTAGGAGGATGATTAAATCTCTTGTTGGTACATAATAAAGAAACTTTGTGCAACTATTACCTCGTTTTTCAAGAATATTTGAAAAACATTTAAATTGTATTACCATTTGTTAATCGAAATTTTAAAAAGCCAATGTACAATATGATCCTAATTTTATATATTTTGAGACAGAGTCTCACTTTTGTCTCACTTGGTGGAGTGCTGTAACATCACAGTTCACAGCAACCTCAAACTCTTGGGCTTGACGATTCTCTTGCTTCAGCTTCCCAAGTAGCTGGCACTACAGGTGCCCGCCACAAGGCCTGACTGTTTTTTGTTGCAGTTGTCATCATTGTTTAGCTGGCCCGGTCTAGGTTCAAACTGGACAACCTTGGTATATGTGCCTGATGCTGTAACCACTGTGCTACGGGTGCTTAGCCCTATGATCCTAATTTAAAAAACATTTCTATTACTTTGACTACATCCACAAAAGCACAAAAACAGATCTCTGAGAGGTAGGATGGAGTGATTTGAAATTTATTCCTTTACGTTTTCTTTATTTTCCTGTATTTTTCTTTCTGATTCCCTATTATTTTATAGCAAAATTTTTATTAATCTTTTATGCACATGTAATTTATTTCTGATAATCTTTAAGTTCTGTTGTTTTATTGTATAATTCTACCTTGGTAAGGATTTCCTGAGGTAGCATCATTCTTTTCTGAAGACTCATGTATTTAGTGTGCTTCTTCAGAGGAAGTGCCTGGCCCCTGTTGACACTTAGTGGGAAAATGTGCTGGAAACAGCCTGTAAAAAGGCAGAGAAGAATGAAAAAGAACCAGGAACTTAGTACAGAAAATGACAGCTTAGCAGGATCATGGAGCCTAGGCTGTCAGGCTGAGGGGACCAGGGGACACTGGAGGCTGCTTGTGGAGAGAAGGCTGTCCAGGAGCTGGGTCCGCAGCAGTCCCCGGCAGCCATCCTTGGGGCTAGGACTAGACAGCTGTAATTGAGTTTGTAAAGGAGGGAGATCTCTGAGGGCTGGAGAAACAGGGCACATCTGGGTTTCATGAAGTTTATACAATATATTCCTGTAGCTCTAAGGGCTTAGTAATTTTTATTTTTCCCTATTCAAACATGTTATATGCTGGTGGGTTTTAAAAAATTATTATCATTGTTTCTAATGTGACTGAAATATATTGTGGGAAAACATGGGTCATTATGTATAGAATTTCAAATTTTAGGACATTTATGTTCATTTTTATATTGTACCGTGCCTGTCCCCACTTCCTCTCCCCGCCATCCCCCAAACCCCTACTTGGGATGTACTGCGGCCTCTCTGTTCAGTCACTACAGTCATCCTGGGCCTTGTAACTAGTCAGTGCTCTCAGCCGTTTACCTGCCTTCCCAGTGCTTGATGCTCTGGCTACTATGAAGTATTTGTTGAATGAACGAATAAGGAGCATGCTCCTCGTTACACAGCCCCACATTTGCTGGTGCTTTTTTTTTTTTTTTTTTGCGGGGAATACCTTTTTTTCCTCACCTGGTTTATTCCCACCCACCCCTTGAGATTCGTCTATAATAAAAGACTCCTGACACCATCTCTCTGCTTCCCCTCAGGATCCCTTTTTTTGTTCCAACCCTTATATCACTTTGTCCTGCACTTGTGACATTATGGAAAAATTACCCGTTTGTCTCTGCTGACTTCACCAACTGTGAGCTCTTTAAAAGCTGGTGTCCTGTCTGATCACCAGCACCAGGCACAGAACTGTTTCAGCCCTTAGGCAATGGAGGGAACATGACTAAGTCTGACAGGCTTTTAAAATGCTCATCAGAATTTTGAGACATTAAAAAGAATGTTGGGGCCTGGCACCTGTAGCTCAGTGGTTAGGGTGCCAGCCACATGCACCAGGGCTGGTAGGTTCGAACCTGGCCCAGGCCTGCTAAACAACGACAACTGCAACTAAAAAATAGCCGGGGATTGTGGTGGACGCCTGTAGTCCCAGCTACTTGGGAGGCTGAGGCGAGAGAATTGCTTAAACCCAAGAGATTGAGGTTGCTCTAAGTTGTGGTGCCACAGCACTCTATCAGGGGTTACATAGTGAGATTGTCTCAAAATAAACAAAAATGAAAACAATGTTGGCTCTAAACTATTTTTTAATCTGCAAAATCAAAGCTAAAAATGTTTAATGAAGTAGCTCCAAAATACTGCAGCATCAATGTCATTAATTATTGAAGTTAGTGTTGGCATACAGTTTGTTCCATTCTAAAACAATTTGTAGAGCAGACTTAACTTAGTTTGCAAGATCCAGCATACACATACATGATGATGTAAGAGAAAACCAGGCGTTCACAAATTTAGTTACTTGTAGCATGCAGAATTTTCCAAAGCAAAACTAGACATCCTTTCAAAAACATTGACAGTAAGGCAATTACACATAAGGCAGATGTGGTTCGGGGCACTCACAGTTTCTAGTCAGCTTGCTTGGTAGAGGATGCCAGCCTCTACATTTCAGAGTTTAAAATTAGGTTAGATCTAGGTTTTAGAGTCTAAAACCTCCTAAACCCAGGGACTATTTAGGGACTGTTTGCTCTTCAGTTTGCCACAGTCACCTCCATGACCCAGTGTCTAACATCTAACCAACCTCATTCATTTACTTTGCTTGGAAGGTTCTGAATTTCTGACTTCTGATCCTGGACCTCAGAGCTGAAAGAGAGATTTGAGATTATCTGAGCCAATTGCTTCCCTCTTTAGATAAGAGCAGTGCAATCCAGAAGAGACTAGGATGGACTTGTTGAACATCACACTAAGCTAGTTAGTAGCAAAGCCAGACTAGTAATCAGGTTTCCTCCTCAGGTAGCCTTCTAAAACATCAAATTGCAGACATAAGCCAAATGAAGTATAATTTGTTTACAACTGCCTGTTAAGAGAATAGCTCCTCCAACCACTTCCGCATTCTAAGACAACGTCTGGGGGCCTGCTGAGGAGTTGACATTTTTAGTGAGATTTCTAGGTTCTAATGACCGTGGCATATAGACCACTCCTTAGGACAGTGGCCTGCAAAGACCATCCCATGGGGTGCAGGAAGATACCCTTTTTTAACTTGCAGAGTAAGGGAAACATTAGGTTTTACTAATACATTTTTTTTTTTAAATTATTGTTAGGGATTCATTGAGGGTACAGAGAACCGGGTTACACCACTTGCATTTGTTAGGTAAATTCCCTCTTATAATTGTGTCCCGCCCCCAAGAGGTGTGTCACACACTTGACTCCACCCCCTCCCTCCTTCCCTCTCTCTGCTCCCCCGTCCCCACCCACTCCTTGCCATGTACTAGTGTCGGTTGTCCTCATACCAGAATTGAGTACATTGGTTTCTTGCATCTCCCTTCTTAGGATGCTTTACTAAGAGCAATGTGTTTCAACTCCATCCAGATTAATACAAAAGATGGAAAGTCACCATCTTTTTGTGGCTGAATAGTACTCTATGGCATACACACACTACAGTTAATCCATTCCTGGATTAGTGGGTATTCAGGTTGTTTCCACAATTTTGGCAATTATAAATTGAGCAGCAATAAACAGTCTAGTGCAAATGTCCTTAGGATAAAATGATTTTTTTTCTTCTAGGTAGATGCCCAGGAATGGGATTGCAAATCAAATGGGAGGTCTAGTTTGAGTTCTTTGAAGATTCTCCATACTTCCTTCAAAAAAGGTTGTATTAGTGTGCAGTCCTACCAGCAGTGTAAAAGTGTTCCCTTCTCTCCACATCCACACCAGCATCCCCAGTTTTGAGATTTTGTGATGTGGGCCCATTCTCACTGGGGTTAGGTGATACCTTAGGTTGGTTTTGATTTGCATTTCTCTAATAATTATTGATGATGAGCATTTTTCATATGTTTGTTAGCCATTCGTCTGTCTTCTTTAGAGAAGGTTCAATTCATCCTCTCTTGCCCAGCAATATATGGGATTGTTGGCTCTTTTTATGTTGCTTAATTTGAATTCTCTGTGGATCCTGGTTATCAAGCTTTTGTCTGACTGGTAATATGCAAATATCTTTTCCCAATCTGATAGTTGTCTGTTTGCTTCGGTTGTTGTCTCCTTAGCTGGACAGAAGCTTTTCAGTTTAATTAAGTTCCATTTGTTTATTTTTGTTGTTGTTACAGTTGCCAAGGAAGTCATCTTCATAAAGTCTTTCCCCAGGTTGATACCTTCACGTGTTTTCCCCACACTTTCTTTGAGGATTTTTATTGTTTCTTGCTTTAGATTTAGATCTTTTATCCATCTCGAATCAATTTTAGTGAGTTGAGAAAGGTGCAGGTTCTGTGTCCGTCTTTTGTATGTGGCTATCCAGTTCTCCCAGTACCATTTGTTGAATAGGGATTCTTTCCCCCAGTCTATGTTCTTGTTTGGTTTATCAAGCATCTAGTGGCTGTAAGATATTAATTTTATCCCATGGTTTTCTATTCAGTTCCAGATGTCTGTGTCTCTATTTTTATGCCAGTACCATGCTGTTTTGATCACTATGGCCTTAGTCTGGTAGGGTGATGCCCCACTTTTGTTTTTATTACTAAGAATTGCCTTAGCTATATGGGTATTTTTTCTGGTTCCATACAAAATGAAGAATTATTTTTTTCTAATCTTGAAAGTGTGATGTTGGTGGTTTTACTAATACTTAATCTGCAGATTGACACAGATGCCCTTTGTTAGGTGATAGTAAACTGCT
>CAUYQV010034231.1:0-35177 GCA_963574575.1 Galagoides demidoff | reverse complement strand
TCCTGGCTGCCCCTTAGCCCCAACATTTTGGACAAGCTCTTCTGTTCAACATATCATGGATTCTGGCCTGCGCTTGGCACCTAGACATCCAGGGCTTCCACTGTAAAGTCATCATGACCATCCACGGCTTCTCCCCTGTTGTAATAAAAGCCCTCTCCATCTCCAGGGGTGTCCTCCTCATAAAATATTTTCTAAGACTGGTACCTTCAAGCATTTTCCCTGTGTACTCTCTTCTAGTATTTTTATAGTTTCATAAAATCAAATTTGGGGTTCAAGTTGGTAGTAGGACTATGGGTGAAAGGTTTTTTCTTCTTTGCTTTCTCTTTATTTTCATTATCCTTAGTTTTTTTTTTTGTTTGTTTGTTTGTTTGTTTTTAATTTTTTGGCCGGGACTGGGTTTGAACCCACCATCTCCGGCATATGGGGACAGCACCCTACTCCTTTGAGCCACAGGCGCTGCCCATTTTAATTATCTTTTTAATGAGCATGTAAAACTTTTTTCTATCAGCCTTCTGTCAGATCCACTTACTGTGTGTATTTTATTAAATCTTCATTTTTAAACTCATCCTCTTTAGCCCTCCCTTCCCTGCCAGCACACCTAACTCAGCTTAGTTGATTGCCCTTACCTGCCGTGCAATAGAGTCATGTGAGATGGATCTGAAATGACCCATCACACTGCTGCTTGTAGCCTGAAATATTCCTAATCCCTTGAATTTTTGTCCCGTTTTTAATTGACCTACAGGACTCTCAGCCTGGCTGTGAGGTTTCCCTTAACTCTTCAGCATCGTCCCGAGACTGATCTAACTTGTTACACAGCTCTGTAACACAGCAGTAGCTCTCCCACACCGGTCACCCCGTGTTGGTGTTGTAGGAGAGGTGATGCATATGATCCTAACTTGTACGCAGCTCTGTAACAGAGCAGTAGCTCTCCCACACTCATCCGGGGTTAGTGTTGTAGCAGATGCATATCCACAGTGAGAGAAAGTCTCAAGGTTGCCCTTACCTCTTCATACTCTGAGGTTTGGCCTCTACAGAGCAGGGCTGTAATCTTAATGGAAGAAATGAGCCCCTTGCTGTCTTAACTCATGAGCCTGACTTGTGCTAGAAAACTAATGTAACAGTTAAAATAAGTCTTACTTGGTACATAATGAGACTGTTGATCAGAAAGGACTTTTTTCCTTCCAGTGGGAAATGAAAATGAAATCAGTTGGTTGCTTAGTATGAATGTGGAAAGCCCCAGAGCAGCAAGTAAGATTCCTCTCACGAGACATCTGTCTGGGGGATGATGGATGGGTCTGTTCTCCCCACCTCTGTCAGGCCTACAGATATGTCCTGCCTGTCCCAAGTTGTCTTTTCAGTTCCTTAATTTAAATATATATGAAACTACCTGCTATACTCAAAATGTTTTCATTATTTTAAAAAATTACACCAATATTAACATCTTCAAGAACAAAGATTATGTGAGAGAAAGAACTTAAGGTCCAGTAGGTATTACCATCTATATATATGTGGGTTTTTTTTTTTTTTTTTTTGAGACAAAGTCTCACTTGGTCACGCTTGGTAGAGCACCATGGTGTGTTAGCTCGCAACAACCTCAAACTCTTGGATTCACGAAATACTCTTGTTTCAGCCTCCCAAGCAGCTGGAATTACAGGAACCCATCACGATACCTGGCTATTTTTTTAGAGACAAAGTCTCACTCTGGCTCAGACTGGTCTCCAACCTATAAGCTCAGGCAGTCCACTCACCTCCCAAGTGCTGAGATTACAGGTGTGAGTCACTGCGCCTGCCTGTCCATTATGTTTATAAGCTTAATTTTAATGTATCCATGCCCTCAGTAAATGTTTAGAAATAGGCTGTTCTGTATAAAGTATTGTGCTAAACGCTGAGAATGATGGAATAATCAAGCTGCACTCTCTTTACCATCATGGAACCCACATTGCAATGGGTTCCATAAAGACAGTAAAGAAATCTAGTGCTGTAATTACAACTAGCGCTCCGGAAAGCAGACAGTTGACATGTGAAGGGAGCTAGCAGCACATTTAGCAAGTAACCCTCCCCATGTACCTGGGTTCTGCACACAGTATTGTGCAGGCAGAGAGGACTTTACATAACTTTACCTCTCAATTTACGGATCAAGTCCGTATCCAGAATAGAATCCCTTTCCCAGGGATCGCAGGAGAGAAGTTGAAAATGAAGAACAAAGCCAGGTTTTCTTTCTTACTCCTAGTTCCTTTACATATAAAGCATAATAATTCAAAGCTTTTTTGATACTTGTTTGATGACAGTTATCACCTGCAGATTAGTTTTGAGTTATATAATTAACGATTAAAATACATAGAAGTTTTCACAACTAGGTATATCTGAATACCACATTATAAAGCAACCTACAGAATTTACTCTACAAACAAAATCTGAATAAATACCTTTGAAAGATTTTCGGTCACCTAGTGTATAGGATATATTAACATTAGGAACCAGATGTACTTTTATTCCTAGACTGATTGTTCATTTACGTATTATTCATTTTTTAACAGATATTTAGAGACAGCTTACTGTAGACCTGTCGACACCATTCTAGGTGCTAGAGATACAGGGGTGAACAAAACAGACAAAAACCTGACCCCATGCTCCATGGAGCTTACTTGGTAGTGGGAAAGGGGAGGGGGCAAATAACCTACAAAACAATTACATGAAATGCAATGCATCAGGTTGTGATAAGGTAGGGTGTTCCAGTGCAGTCCGCGGCTGATACTGGCACCTAGCACTACATGCTCAGGGGAAATAAGGTGAGCAGAGCCCGTGACCCTGCAGTGGAGGGGCAGCATGCGCAGTTTGATGGCAGTGCTGACACCTATGATATTTTTTATATAATAATTTCTGCCTTTGGAAAAAACGTTTCAGTTTTTAGGTAACTGAGCTGCATGTAAAATTGTTGAGAGTCAGCAGGCCAGCATAGTGGGAACAGGAAAACAGGAGCTCAGTTGTCAGACATGTGGATTCAAACCCTGGCTCTGCCACTTCTTGCTTGTGTGAACTTGGGCAAGTTGTTAGACTCTGATCCTCTGGCTTCCGTATCAGAGATAATTCCTGCTTCCTAGAGTGGTTGTGAGGATTCAGAGAAGATATGTCAGACTCGGTATATATTAGTACTTGCTTTTCCAAATACCAACAGGCAGTGCAGTGTGGTGGCAATATGTGGAGTCTGGAACCAAACTCTGGTCCTACAAATACCTGCCTGCCCTCTACCAGCTAGGGGACCGGGGAGGGTTTCTAACCAATGGAGGAGATAGTACTTGTAAAGTACTCAGAACCATAAAGGTTTTGAAAATGTTCGTATTGTGGAAACTAGTGCAGTTCCTGTCACATAGGAGATCCTAAATAAATTTTGGCTCCTTCTCTGCTGTCCTCTTAGTCAGCATATCTGTCATTTGCTGTATTAAGGTAGTAGGTAAAATGCTCTAGGATTGAACATAAATAAGATACTATAAAGGTGTTGTAATAGCTATAATTTCACCACTAGGGTGGGTCACAAAATCATCT
The DNA here is from genome assembly GCA_963574575.1 of Galagoides demidoff. Taxonomy (NCBI): domain Eukaryota; kingdom Metazoa; phylum Chordata; class Mammalia; order Primates; family Galagidae; genus Galagoides; species Galagoides demidoff. The sequence goes on along the minus strand of CAUYQV010034231.1, from coordinate 31,634 downwards.
TTATTAGATAGCTTAAGCAATTAGATGCATTTAACATTAAATGTTGTTTGGTAAACTTAGTGTCTTAAAATTCACAGTAGGTATCTCAGTTAATGTCACATTTTGAAACCAATTGTTGTTAAAGATACTTTAGTAGCTAAGGAGGCTGCTTGTCACTAATTTTAGATTTATACATGTCTTACTGAAACTTATAGGAAAATTGTGGCTATAGAGAAACTTTAACAGTCTGTTAATATCTCATTTGTTGGCCAGGCGTGGTGGCTCACACCTGTAATCCTAATACTCTGGGAGGCCAAGGCAGGTGGATTGCCTGAGCTCACCAGTTCGAGACCAGCCTAAGCCAGAGCAAGAGCCCATCTCTAAAAATAGCCAGGTGTGGCTTGGTGCCCGTAGCTCGGTGGTTGTGGTGCTGGCCACATGCATTGAGGCTGGCGAGTTCAAACCTGGTCCCAGGCCAGCTAAACAAAATAACAACTGCAACAAAAAAATAGGCAGGTATATTGTGGTGGGCGTCTGTAATCTCAGCTACTTGGAAGGCTGAGCAAGAGAATCACTTAAGCCTAAGAGTTTGAGGTTGCTGTGAGCTCTGACGCCATGGCACTCTATCCAGATTGGCAGAGTGAGACTTTGTCTCAAAAAAAAATCTCATTTGTTTCTTAGCATTGTCTAGAGCTCTGTGAATGAAATTTTAGCTTCATATTTTCTGTATTTGTAGTCACAGAGTCACTTTGTAAAAGCATAGATTTGTTCTTTGAATATTGAAAGTCATTTTAGATTTCATCACAGATGGATTTTAAACTGCTTGACTCAGTCTTTCCCTTGGCATTTTGCAGGAGTCCACTAAATGAGGATGTTTTTGCTACCAGAATAAAAAAGATGAACAATAATGACAAAGACATAACAGAATTACAAGAACAAATTCACAAACTTCTCTTGCAGGTAAAGTAAGATTTTAAAAAACGAACACAAAATCCCCATAATCGTGTTTTAACATTTAGTCTTCATAAAGTCACTTCACAAAAATAAACTGTAAGGACAGAGGAACCCTAACCATCTACATTTCTCAAGTTTTGTCTTTGTTATTTTTGTTTTATTAATTTTTTATTATTCTGTGTTAAATACGCAAAACATTTTATAAGAACCCATTTTAAGACAGCAGACACATAGTCAGCAGTGGGACAGGGAAGTCTCTCTGCGTAAGGATTCTTCCTGCCTTCCAGGTGGCACCAGTGTGCTCAGCCTCTGGTTTGGCATTAGTATGTTTTAAAACAGTTCTAGTTTTGAAAGTGGGAGAACAGTGGGAGAAAGTGGTGGTTCTCAGTTCCTCTAGCTATTATAAGGTAAAAGTAGGAGGAATTACATGTTGGAAAGAAATACCAAAGATGGTGTCTACTAGACATTTAGTCATTATGTTCGTAGTAAATAAAACTGGTGGTGTCACATAGAATAATTGTTCTCTGTCCTTTTCAAAGTGTTTGCCACAAAATCTCTAGGATGCACGAGATGCTGTCAACTTATTGGAAGAAAGTCTGGAAGATAATGAATTTGTTCTAAATTCAGCATAAAGAGCTAGAATTTATTTCTCTATTTCTAAAAATTATGGCTTTTTAAAAAATTGTTGTCACAGAAATACCTACCTAGACTAGAAAACAAGTCTTTGCCCTTGAAAATTACTGAAATGACAGAGCCTTGCAAGACAGAATCAGGGCTCAAGCATCAACCTGTACACAATTTAGAGTTCCACAAATTTTACTCTTACCTTTCAGATGATTCAGGATCAGCTCTGATGCAGGTAACCCTGCCATTTAGATAGCCAGTAGCTCTGAAATGGGTCCTCTTGGTCCTTTCAGCCAGTCCACGTGAGCGCTTCCAGTGGCTACGGGAGTCTGGGCAGCAGCGGCTCCCAGGAGCAGCACGTGAGCGCAGCATCTTCCAGCGAGTCCAGTGGGCATTGTGCGGAGGAGCCGCGGAAGGAGCCGGTGAGCGGGCATGCTGTGTCCCTGCACAGGCCTCATGTTCCCCGCAGCACGGCAGCTCTGTGTGTGTTGTGGTGACATCGTAGTGTATGTTCTTGACTTGAGGCCTCAGCTGGTCATAGACAGTTCGTTTGGGAAAGTGGCTATAAAACAGTAGTTCGGTATTATCTGTGTACTTGGCACAAGGGAAACTCAAAGTGATCACTGTGCTATTAGTCAGCATGTTGTCAGAACTAGAAGATAAGTATATTTTATGTCTCTTTTAATGCACATTTTTGTGATTTTTGAAACATATTTTATCATTCCTTTTCCTAAGATGACGTTGCAACAGGTCTATGCCAGTGTAAACAAAATTAAGAATCTGGGCCAGCAGCTGTACATTGAGTCAATGACCAGATCATCAGTCAAGCCGGTGACGCGGACACGCACGGAGCCGCTCAGTGGTGGTGAGTCCGCAGGGCAGCCCCAGGACCTCCTCGGGCTGTCATCCTCTGCCCAGACGTTGTGTGTGTGAGCCCTGCTGTGTGTTCTGCTTTCCATGTTTTTCTATTTGCCCAAAAACCAGTGGTAATGACGAGAGCAGTAATAATAAAGGCAGCAGCAGGTGCTCTTCCAAGAGCTGAGTGGTGTGAGAACGTAGTTCCTGTGCACTTTCACTGGAGACTTAACTTTTCTAACAATACCAGCAGATTAATAGAGTTCCCCTTATGGGAGCTATCTGTAAACCAAAGGAATTGATTTTACTATGCATTTTAAATAATAAAGTATATTTAATAGTATTCCTTTCCTGTCATTTCAAATGAATGCAGAATATTTTTATGACCTAAATTGAATGAAAAGCTTTGGCTTTTTTCTTGATAGATGTTTACTAGGTAAGGATCATTCCAAAAGAATTGGATCAGGCCTACTAATTGGCATTAATTTGAAAAGTTAACCAAGTTACTTTATATAGCATAGCAGAGTTCTATGATACAGAGATCAATTAGATTGACATTTTAATTTATCTAACATTCTCTTCATTTTTCTCTCTGAACATCAATATGATTTTCAAAGTTAGGATGGACTTTTAGATACCTAAATGTTATTGATGATGTGTATCCTTGTCACACAGTTGGGGTGAAGTTTCCTTTTTAAGGTGAATAATAGTAATGGCTATTTTTTTCAGTACGTGACATGAATCACACCACAAACCAAGCTGCTCTTCCCATAGGCGATGTCACTGGGACCCTGTCGTAGTGTGTGCAGCTATAACAAAGCACCCGAGATGGAATAGTTTATAAAGAATAGAAACCTACTTCTCTCGGTTCTGGAGGCTGTGAAGTCCAAGGAGCAGGGTGCTGTCTGTCGTGTCTGGGGAGAGCTAGGTCTCTGTGTCCAGGACAGTGCCTTAAACTTCACATCCTCAGGAGAGTGGGCAATGAACTCTGCTCATAGCACAGGGACGAAAAGGCAAAAAAGGGACTTGGCTAGTTCCTTCTAGCCCTTTTATAAGGTCACTAATCCCATTCATGAGGGCAGATCCCTCATGACTTCCTGCCTGTCAGTCCTATCACACGGGTGTTTTGTGTTCCACCATGAGTTTTGGAGGGACACGTGCTTTGACTCTCCACACACAGTAAATCCTATCCTTTAGTTGTCTCCTTCTGTCTTGATAGGAAGATAAGCATTCCGTTGGTTTCCTCTGTTACATGTAAGGTGTATAAGAAAGCATAACAACCCTTTTTTTGTTTGGTCTCTTAAAACCACCAGAATGAATGAATTTATCTTAAATATCATTTTTGCTACTTATCTTTATTCTGTGTCCTAACAGAGAACATTTTGCAGAAGGTAGCAAAGCTAAAATTTCTAAATGTTTTCTTGATTGTCTGGTACAGTCAGTCCTGCTCACAGCTGCCTTGACCTGGAATCTGGTCATCCTGTATCACAGTTCACATCCTGACCTGTTTCACCTCGGAACGGCTTCTTTTCTCACCTCCTGCATTACTCAGCTTCTCCTCATCTACCATTGACCTTGTGATACCAGTGGTACTGTTCCCTGAAGGCTGTTTATTTAGGGAGAGAGCAGTATTCTGTCATTCACTGTCTTATAAAACTCAGGCTACGGTAACTCTGTGCTCAGCAGATGCTTTAGAGACTGAGACACTAGGTAGATGCTTGTATTTGGCTCCAACACCACACAGAGGAGACGTGACTTTGGTATAACCCTGGAGGACTAATGTTTCTTGGGTGTCTTGATTCTATTAACATTTAAAGTCTTTAGAACTCCTTACTCATGAGAAATGAGGATGGAACGTAACAATAAAAATGTTACAATTTTAATGTTAGAAATTGTGTAGAAATATACACCAAGCGAAAGGAAAATGCTAACTGACCAGTGTGTACACTTCTTATATATAAAGTACCAGAGCCAACAAGGTAAGATTTTTAAATGTGTGTGTTTATCTTTCTTACAAGGGCAGTTAATGCTTTTAAGGTAGAGTAAGAGTGGAGATTTTAAAGTTATCATGGGAGGGCAGAGAAAAACAGGCAAAGCCCCTTCAGCTACGTGTGCAGATGCCAACTGCGAGAGAGGTAAGTGGGGAAATGAGGAGGAATTGGTGTTCCATGTCCCTGGTGGCAGAACCTCTGGGAGGATGTGACCCATAAACAGAACTGGTTCAGGGGGAGATTGCTTCCACTCTCTGCTCAGGGGATTAGAGAGCTGAAAAGAACATCACCCGAGACTGAAAAAGGCAAGGCAGACAACACGTTCATGATCTTCCTTGACCTCCTCAGAGTGCTGAGGTTACAAGGTTCCTGACAGGCCCAAAGCCTAAGGAGACAGATACTCCACTTGGAGGAGGGAGGTGCAAGCACTGGACCAGGGCGCACTGGCTGACGGAATCTCAGGACTTGCCAAATGTGGACCCTCTCCAAGGCACAATGCAAAGGAAGACCAAAGGCCAACAGCGGAGCAGAGAGTGACAAAAAACGGCACAGTCCAGCTCCCTCCTACAGCCTCCAGTGCAGCTGGAGGGAACTGATAGCCTCTCACATCCTGTAAAAACACTGCGGCAGCAGACCTCAGACCTGGCCTAAGAAGGAAAGGCATCCCCGAGCTCTATTGTTTTATCCAAGTTACTCAGTTCTCACCTGAAGCAAGCAAAAAAATTCTGAAGAGACAAAGCAGCCCTCAGAATAAGATGAAGATACGATATAGAAGTTGGAACTATCTGGCAGGGAACTTAAAATAATTAAGAATACGTTAATAATACTAATGAAAAGGGTGGGCAGCCTGCAAGACTGGGGGAGAGGGGGCGGACTACAGCACAGAGATGCACAAGGATCAGGTGGAAATGTTACAGGTGCCAGAGATGAGGAGATGGAAACTGTCTTTGATGCACTGAACACAACCAAAGAAAGAATTGGTGAACTCAAAGATAGATTGCTTGGAAAATTACTTAGACTGAAACAGAAAGATTCTAACATGTGTATAATTGAAATCTCAGAAGAAATATTTGAAGACATAATTGCCTGGAATTTTCTGTAGATCCTGAAGAACATTCAAGTAAGTTAAATACAAAGAAAAAACAAAACCCTTGGGCGTGTTATATTCAAACTAATGCAAACAAAACTAAAGAGAAAGTTTTGGAGGCACCCAGAGGGAAAAAGGTTACATACTGAGAAACAATAATAAGAATTACAATGGACATTTTTTTTCAGAAGCCATGCACACTGGAAAAACAATAGAGGCCAGAGTGGTGGCTCAGCCTGTATCCCAGAACTTTGGGAGGCCAAGGCTGAATGATCACTGGAGGCCAAGAGTTTGAACCAGCCTGGGCAATATAGCAAGACCCCACCTCTACAGGAACTAAAGAGTTAGTAGGCATAGTGGCATGCACCTGTGGTTCTAACTAAGGCAGAGCCCAGGAATTTGAGGTCACAGTGAGCTGTGATTTCACAGCTACACTCCACTGTGGGTGACAGAAAAACAGTGTTGGGGGTCAAACAACCACAGATAATAGAGTCATGTCTTCAAAGAGAAACCTGTCAACACAGAGTTCTATAACTAGTGGGAAATATCTTTGGGAAAATCTATTGTCTTTATTTCTTAAAGATTGTGGAAATTTATTGGCAGCAGACTTATTCTTTATTATTCCTTTTTTTTTTTTTTTTTTTGAGATAGAGCCTCAAGCTATCCCCCTGGGTAGAGTGCCATGGCATCACAGCTCACAGCAACCTCCAACTCCTGGGCTCAAGCGAGTCTCCTGCCTCCACCTCCCAAGTAGCTGGGACCACAGGCACCCGCCACAACACCTGGCCATTTTTTGGTTGCAGCCATCATCATTGTTTGGCGGGCCCGGGCTGGGGATTTGAACCTGCCACCTTAGGTGTATGTGGCTGGCGCCTTAGCCGATTGAGCCACAGGCGCCAGAGCCTATTATTCCTTTATTTAGAATTTCTTAAGGCAAAAGGAGCATGATACCACACAAAAAACTTATATCTACACAAAGAAGTAACAAGCTCTAGAAATTACGTTTTAATTACTCTAAAAGATAACCAACTAAAGCAAAAACAGTACTCTACATTTCCAGCAGCCGTAAAAGTGAATCACATGACAACAGTACTGCAGGGGTCGGGGCAGGCCTTGGAAATACGCTGTTGTAAGGTCTTTACACTATATTTGAAACAGCATAATATTACTTGGAGGTAAAGAGTGGGTACTTAATATATCCAGGAAACTTGAGAAAACAAAATTAGAAAAAAATTTATAGAAGTACATGTAATAAATCAGAAAAGGAGATAAAATGGGGTTTAAGATAACCAAAAGGAGGAAAAAAGGAACCAAAAAAACAGAACTAGTGCTGGGTCTTTGGTGGCATGTGCCTATACTCCCCACTACTCAGGAGGCTGAGGTGGGAGGATTGTTTAAGCCTAGGAGTTCCCATCTATCCTGGGCAACAAAGAGACTACATTTCTTTCTTTCTTTTTTTTATAGAGACAGAGTCTCACTTTTATTGCCCTCAGTAGAGTACTGTGGTATCACACAGCTCACAGCAACTTCCAACTCCTGGGCTTAGAGGATTCTCTTGCCTCAGCCTGAGAGACTTAAAAAAAAAATTTTTCTAAAAAAATTTTTTTAATGAAAAATTGAATAACAAAGGGAGCAAAGAGAAAACTACCAGTAGATGACATATTTGAATCCACCAGTATCATTAATGACATTACATGGGAATGATCTCCATTTTAAAGACAGAAGTTGTGACATTGGATGAAAAGACCCAGCTGCTTACTGTCTACAAGAGCACGGTGTGAACATGTAAGCCTGCGAAAAGACTCGAAAGTGACCGCAGGCTGACACACACCAAAAGACAGACAGAAGCTGCGTTAATCCCACAAAGTAGACTTCAGAACAGGGACTGTTACTAGGGTTACAGAGAGTGCATAGCAGTAAGGGAGGTGATTCACTTAATGGTTATTCACCTAACAGTTTCGAAATACAGGAATCAAAAGATAACAAAACTGCAAGGAGAAAAATAGATCTCTAGTGGTGGTTGTGATTTCAGCAGACTCTTTGATGAAGGAAGGAGGCAGGAAATGAGTGAGGACAGAGAAGACTGGCACAGCACTGTCTCCAGGGGGCGCCGCGCTGGCGGTCATGGGCACTTCACTGCCAAAGGCGACGTGCTATCACATGAAGCACGTCATCAGAACAGACCGTAGTCTTGCCTATGATACAAATCTGAAATTTTCTAGAGATTGTAGAGAGTTTATTCTCTGAAAATAATGAGTTAAACTGGAAATCAGTAACAGTATCTACAAAGAAAATCCCCAAATATTTAAAAATTAAATAATATTCTTCTAAACAATTAACAGGTCAAGGAGTAAGTCTCAAGGGAAATAAAAACGTTTGAACTGAATGAAATGAAAAAAGAACATGAAATATGTGGGACAAACCTAAAATAGTGCTCAAAGGGAAATTCACAGCATTACGTATTTGGATGGGAAAGAAAAGAACGGTCTCAACTCAGGAATCTAAGCTCCCTCCTTAAGAGACAAGTGAAAGAGGACGCATGGAATCAGGAAGAAAGAATAAAGACCAGCCGTCAATGGAATTGAAAAAAAAAAAATAGAGAAAACTAATTAAATCAAAAGGTAGTAAAATTTATATATCAGCTATATGAAACAACGGAAGGAAGGAAAGAAAATTGGGCTTTCTTAAAGTTAAAAACTTATTTTTGAAAGACACTGAGATGACAAAAGATAGTACTTGAAAATTACATATATGGTGAAGAAACTGAATTCAGCATATGTAAAGAACTTATAAAAATAGAAGACAAATAACCTTATTTAAAAATGGCCAAGAAATCTGAACATTTCCAAAAAAGAATGTGAATAGCTAATAGCATGTGAAAAGATGCTGACCCTCATTAGTCCTTAGACAAAAAGAAATTGGAACCCCATGAGATACCACTACACACCTTCTAGAAGGAGCCGTGGTGTTCATTCGTCTCTGAGTGATGCTGGGATTGACCAGTTGTACCAGTAGTGTCAGCGCAACACTGGAAAGTTCCCTTCCAGCTTCCACCTATAGTTTCAGTCTGTGATAATCTTTGCCTGTTTCACTCCTTATTTTTTTTAAATAGAGATGTAATCATTCTGTGTGTATTGTGCCCTGAACCTTATTTTATTTATATTAACTTCTGTGAATATCTTTGTAGCAGTGCACTTAGGTCTAAGTTCATTTTAATAGCTGTTTCTTCCCATAAAGTACCATGATTTAATTTTGTTGGGTAAGTGTATGTGCTTAACTCCGTGTTTAATATTTTTAATTGCACAGCCTTTCATTTTTCTTCCAGATGAGCAGAAGGCCTTTGCTTCCTTCCCGTCATTGAGAAATAATAGCATGTGTACTGAGTCTTGTGAGGATTTGAGGAAAGGTCAGCACAGCCCATCCTATCAACAAATAAACTGTATTGACAGTGTTATCAGGTATGAGATGCAAGTTTTGATAACATGTTAGTTTTTTCCAAAAGCATACATAGTAATGGTGGAGTCGTCATAGATTTTTTTTATAACTGTCCTGTCTTGATTTTTCATTGTAAATCAGTAGATACTTACGGGGTGCATACAGTTCATGGTTTACTGAATATTGTGGAAGGTGTAAAAAATTATGGTACAGTTGGGAAGACAAGACCTGAAACATTTAGAGATCATTCAAGACCATAGTGAACGAGATGTACTCCAGTGATGGAAGCTGGGATGGTCAGGGAGGATGTCGTCAAAGCACCCAACAGAAGGGGCGTGAGAAAAGTGAAGAGGTAGGAAATGGCCCAATTAAGGGGCAGTAACAATAGGTGCCTACTTATGTTGTTGCAGATACCTGAAGAGCTATAATATTCCAGCTTTAAAAAGAAAGTACGTATCCTGTGCAAATACAACTTCTTCATCCTCCGAAGACGACAAACAGAACCTCAAGGCAGATGGTGTCCAAGCATTGCACGGTACGAGAACGCCCTTCAGTGTTGGATACGACGAACAATCTGTCCTTTCTCTCTGTTTCTCTTTCATTTCTTGTCTTTGATTATTGCATTATAATCATAAAATTCTGTTTTGTATTACTTTTTAATAGCCAGTAGGTTTTAATTTGTCACTTATAAACTGTGAACTGTTTGGGTCTTTTATATGAATTTCCTAATGGGAATTTTGCTTTTGACTGTCAGTTTCTCTTATATCACCAGCTGTTTCTCAGATCCCAGCCATACCTAAGTCAGAAATGCCAGCAAATGAATGGTCCACAGACGCTGAAGTAGGAGCCCCACGTACCTTGTCCACTGCAGCGCTGAGCTTGGGGTCAGGCATAAGCCAGTGCAGTTACAGCAGCACCATGGTTCACGTCCCGCCCACAGAGGCAGGTAGGTGTTTACCTGCCACTTGGGAAACATAGTCAACCTTAAATGTGCTGGGAGGAGCAAAAATCATTAATACTTACACTTGCTTAATACATTATAAATATTAAGCTTAGACCTGAGTGCACTGCTACCTATAATAATATTGTGTATTACTAAATACATTATAAATGTTTATTCCTTTCTTTTAATTCAATTAAAGTATTTGGGGGGAACGTTTTTAGGCTTGTGTTGGTTACATATTTTGAACTATATTTCTCTTAGGTTCTATCTGTCAGGGACATCTTTTGCAGAGCACTTAGAACATGCCTGGCAGGTGCACAGCGGTAAGCCCTCAGTAGCCCTCAGTTGGCGTGAGCCTTTGTTAATGCAGTCATTGATGGGGCTGAGTAGGTTACTTTGTTGTGACCATAAAGAAGATGTTCTTTCTTCTGTATTTCAGTTGTGTTGACTAAATCAGTCACATGTACATTTACATTTTTGTGCTAGTCTGATAACAATGAAAAGAGTACTTTTTAGATTATTTTTTTTTATTTTGTTGCTTTTTTTTTTTTTTGAGACAGAGCCCCACCCTGTGCCCCTGAGCAGAGTGCAGTGGCTTGGTAGCTCACTGCAACCTCAGGCTCCAGTTTGTGGGCATCCCGCTGCCTCAGCTTCCAGAAGCTGCTGGGATTACCGGCAGTTGCCGCAGCACCCGGCTGGGTTTTTCCATTTTTTTCATGAGTGGGGGTCTCACTCTCACTCAGACAAGTCTCAAACTCCGGAGGTCAAGCAGTTCTCCCTCCTCCACCTCCCACAGTGCTGGGATTACAGGTGTGAGCCACCGCGCCCAGCAACAGTACTTTTTAAACTCTCTTTGTTTGATAGCATAATTACTTGGTAAATTATTCTAATGCCTTTTTAAAAAATTCCTTTTCACTGCCTCCTATCCATTTTGTCTTTTTCATTGCTTCATCTACAATTTGGTAGATGAAGAAATGGTGAAAAACGTGTTAAATTGGGTTTTCAGATTATCTCTGCTGGTCCTTGGTGACGTAGTAGCTTCCCGTGGAGAGTTGTTTCCGTGTCCCACTTCCTGTTCTCGGTTCTTTGCAGGCACTCACTCCCAACAGCTCTGTGAAATGTGGGACTGACAAGGAGAACTGTGGTTGGTGGGGAAAGAACAGAGACACAGCTGTTGTGAGAGTAGGTGATGTTTCTAAATAGCAAAAGATAGCGTTTATTTGAAACTGAGCCCCTCAGGACAGGAGCATATATACACAGTTTTTAGTATACATTTTCTTAACACTTTGGAATCCTCTGTGGGCAGGTAACTGTCCATGACACAGCCCATACAAATTAGAGAGTGTCTCACCCAATATGGAAAGCTCTTTTTCTGAGTATGCCACTGTGGTTTTTTTCTTGTTTTGTTTTTGGATAGAAGTCTTCCTCTGTCACCCCACCTAGAGTACCATGCGTCAGCCTAGCTCACAGCAACCTCAAATTCCTGGGCTCCAGTGATCCTCCTGCCTCAGTCTTTCAAGTAGTTGGGACTGCACATGTGCACTACTGCACCCAGCTAAGTTTTTTATTTTTAGTAAAGATCGAATCTCGTTGTTATTCAGGCTGATCTCAAACTCTGGAGTTCAAGGGATCTTTCCATCTCGGCCTCCCAGAACGCTAGAATTACAGGCACGAGTCACTGTGCCTGGCCTGCTGCATTTTGTATACTCTGATGTTATATTACAGTTTGAATGAATTTTTGCTGAAGTCTGTATGCTTTGGGAAATATTCACTGATAATAGTTTCTTGTGATATTAAATCAGTCAGCATCTGCAAGGCTTACTCGAAGGACAAAAAGCAGAATCAAAGCCCAGGTATTCCTAAGCCGTGTAGTAGCTCTACGTCTTCTGCTTTCTGGAAAGTCCATATTCACGCCTCCTGGCTCTAAATTGGAGTCTGAGGACCATGATCACAAAGGCATTTTCCTTGCAAGTTGTCTCCACTTTATTGTACACAGGATAATTAAGGCACAAACAGATGACATAATTAATGGTCCAGAGTCACAGAGCACATGAGCAGAGTAGGAATCCCATATTAACAGCTGACTCCAGGAGCTGTTTTCATTCTGGATATTTTGAACTTATAGCAGAGTCTCAATAAAGTAGAATGTAAGATGCAAGATTAACTAAAAAGAAAATTGATAAATTAAAATTTTTTAAAAATACTCAATCCAAAACAAGGACAGGAAAGGAAGAAGAGATTAACAGCAGGAAACGGTAACCAAACCAAAAAATGATAGCTCTAAATCCAGCTATATGATATATAATGATGTAAAACGGACTAAACACTGTAATTAAAAGGCAAAAGTTGTCAGAACAGGTCAAAAAAGTCAAGACCCATCTATTTGGCTGTCTGAAAAGTACAGTTTAAATTTACAGCTAGCATGAGAGTAGACACACAGTTCAGGCCACAAGCTGAGAAGGCTGGAGTTTCTGTGCTAATAGTTTCTGTGAGCTGTACGGAAAGTGTCCAACCATCATGCATATTGTGTTTCAGCTATGTCTTAATATAAAATAAATTTAAAAACAGGGTCATTTTGTAATGATAAGATAGTTACTTCATCAGAAAGGCATATAATAATTGTGTATTCACTAATAACAGCTCTGAAAGATAAAAAGCAAAAATGGAAACTGTTAAAGAGAGAAATAGACTTTCCATAATTATAGTTGGAAGATTTTTATACCTGTGTCTACGGTTAATGAAACATGTAGGCAAAAAACAAACAAAAATTAAGAAAGAAATGACCTGAACACTTCTTAGCTACCTTGACCTAGTTGACATTTAGAGAACTTGACACTTAATAACTGCATTACACCCATTCTTTTCAGGTACACACACTGTGTCCACTGAAATATAAGACATGTTGAGCTGCAATAAAAGTCTCAAATGTAAAAGTATTGGTGATGTGTTAACTACCCTCAGCTAGAGTGAATTACATTAAAAATCAATAATAAGATAGATTAACCCAAACCTTTAGAAATTAAATAATACATTTCTAAATAATCCATGATTTACAGAATAAATCACAAAGGGAATTTAGAAAGTATTTCAAAATGAATGATAATGAAAATAAAGTATAGTAAAATTTGTGGGATGCAGCTAAAAATCAGCTTATAAGGAGATTAATAGCTTTGAATGCTAAGGAATGTCTCAAATCAGTAATCTGAGGTTCCAATTTAGGAAGCTAGCAAAAGAAGATCAAGGAAAACCCAAGGTGGAAGGAAGGAATAAAGATAAAAGCAGAAATCAACAAAAGAGAAAATTAACACTAAAGTTGGTTCTCTGAAATTGATAAACCCCTCATGCCAGTACACAGGGATCGCCATTCACGTAGCTTCATAGTAGGTCTTGAAATCAGTTTAAATCCTCCAACTTTGTTCTTTTTCAAGATTGCTTCAGATGTCCACCGTCTTTTGTCCGTATCCATTGCATGCTGTTTTTCAGTGTCTGTTTTCCTTACTGTGGTGTGTACTTTGTTGCTTCTTGGCATGCTTAATGATTTTTGATTGGATGCTGGATACTGTGGATGTGTCCTGAAGATTTCTGTATGCCAATAAGTATTCTTGAGCTTTAATGTGGGACCCAGTTACCTGGAAACAGAATGATCCAGTTAGGCCTTGCTTTTTACATTTTTAGGCAAGCAGTGCAATGTGTAGTCTAGGCCTAATTTTTCTTGCTATGGAGGCAAGATCCTTCTGGGTACTCTACCCACTGCCAGGTGAGTTACAAGATTTTCTAATCTGGCTGATGGGAACAACCCCTGTTCTCACCTGTGTGAAGTTCAGTCGTTTTTCCCTGTAATCCTTCAGGTAGGCTTTCTCCTCACATGGATGCCCTGGTAGGTAAGTCCTCTTCAGATTCTGTAGCTCCCGGCGTTCTCGCTCTGCAGCTGCTCTTTCCTTTCCAGTACTCGTTCCTGAAAACTCTAGCCACCTTGGTTTCAGTGGACCTTCACCCGGGTCCCCCATCCTGCACCTTGCAAACTCTCCAGACAGTAAGCAGGGGCAGTCCAAGGGCGCACCTCATTTATTTCATGTCTTTAGGGTCACTCTCCTCATTATTTAATATTCAGCACCTTGAAACATACCGTTTTCATATATCTCGTCTATTTTTATCTTAGTCATTTCAGGCAAGAGGTAAATTTGATCCCTGTTACTCCATCTTGGTTCCCCTTTTGGAGTGGAGTGGGGCCAAACCACCTGGCTGTTATGCAGCATTGGAAGATGGGATAGATGTCGGGGGAGCCACCACAGTGCCCATCATAAAGCCTTTGTTCTTGGAGGAAATAGTTTTTAGAAACAATACAAAAATATGTACAACTGTTATATATCAACAATACATAAATTAAAATGTACAGCTATTATATATAAACAATTATAGAAGACAGCCCGAAGTCCATCCACAGATGATTACTTTAGTAACCCCGTGCAGTATACAGGTGAGACACTATCTGGAGTACTGATGACGCTCTCCACAGATGGGAAGTGAAACAGTGAGTTGCAGCCTAGTACACACATGTGCCTTGTGAGTTGCTGTGGGGTCAGGGAGGAAGATACGAACCCATAAACTTATTTGCTCATACTTGAAGGAGCTGGAAGGATAAGTAAAAGGAAGGGTTCCTTGGAGGGAGAATAGTAAGAGCTAGGCAGATGATGGACAGGGACTGGGAGAATATACTAAATAGCTTTTCAATATTTCTTGATTTTTTAATCACATGAATGTATTACCTATTTAAAAATAAATTCAAAAATAAAAATTTTGAATCCAGGGAGAGAAAAAATGTTTAAAATAAAAGAAAAATTTAAATAAATGATGTGTACTGCTTATTACAACTATAAAATGTATGTACATTTATTTATACAAAGAATACAAATAAAGATAGAAAAGAATTTCTGTGCTAGGCTGATGAACTTTTTTTATACTCCAACAGTTGTAATAATATTTGTAAAAAATTACTGAAAGGTAATCCGAAAAGTAAAAATAAACAGGTACAAATAATTGATAGGAGGTAAAATGAACTATGTCTCCTTCCACCTCAGCAGAAGATGCTACCCTGGCCTGTGAGCCCTGGACTCTGAACACGCAGCCAGTCCCTTTGACCTCGGAAGAGTTCAAGCCCATAGGGCTCACGAAGGCTGTGCTGTCAGCCCACACGCAGAAGGAGGAACAGAATTACGTTGATAAATTCCGGGAGAGGATCCTTTCATCACCCTATAGCTCCTATCTTCAGCAGGAAAGCAGAAACAAAGCTAAATATTCTTTTGCTCCAGGTACATACATTCTTAGAAATCCATGCCAGTAAGATTACGTGTGCAGGGCCTGGAAGGTGAGTGGGGAGCAGCAGTTTTACTTGTGAGAAACTGAGAGAAGCCAAGATAAACCCATTTATGTCAATAGTTTATCTAGGAGCCTCAGTCTGAGTAACTCCTTTTCCTAAGAAATTGAGAAATACTGGGAAAAGTTTATTTTATAGCAACCGTTTTTATCTAGAATTTTGTTCATCTTTTTGGAGCTACTTTTTGTCATCCTGGTAGGGTTGGCAAAGGCATATTCCTTCGTGATCTGCTTATAAATACCTATAAATGACATTGTTCTCTTCTTTTTAGGATTTAAGTTTCCATAATTTGCCTCCATGTTTATCCTTTCAGGAGATTCTACTTCTAAACAGACAAGATCAGCTGGTTGCAAGAAAGGGAAGCATAAACGCAAGAAGGTGCCCGCACCCTCAGCCAGCAGCAGCTCTGATGCCGGCTCCAGTCCCCACACCAGGGGAACTCCTGGCCACACACAGCCCCAGTGCCCTCCTGCTGCCTCCTGTCCTCACACCTTGGGCCTGTCATTCCCATCTGCTGTGATGATTCCCAGCCAGGCCCCTTACCTCACCCCAGCTTTCCCCCTCCCGCCCGTGACCTCTCTGGGAAAAGGATATGCAGCTGTGGACACTGCACTAGACCATCCGCCTGAGCCGCCCTCGGCCAGTGGCCCGCCACCTCTCCCAGCCTTCCCCCCTCCTTATTTGAATACTGTCATGACCATGTTCCTGCATAGCCCCCCAGTCTGTCCTCTCTTGTCATCATCGCTCTTTCCATATCCACTCTTGGGAGCGACAGATTCTTCTGAAATACCACCCCCAACAGCAGCAGTGGCTCCACGCCCAGAACCATCACCTTCAGTCACCATCCAGACGGGAGTTGAGGAGCAATGGGAGACTCACGGTGAGGGGCACCCGTTTATTAGTTCAAGGAGCAGCTCACCACTGCAGCTGAACTTACTTCAGGAGGAAATGCCCAAATCTTCTGAATTTTCAGATCATATGAAAAGGGATATTTGCCCAGAACCTGAGTGTGTAAGTGATGCTAATTTTCAACACATGAATGAGAGAGTAAATACCTTATTAAAAGTAAGGCAGGTGCATGGGGGTTCAGTACTGACAGCCTAAGTGAGTAATCTGCATTACTGTTGCAGTTGAGACTACATAAGCCTCTTCTACATGAACATGAAACATACTACCTGACTCCATTTGAAAGTAGGAATTAAAGGATTGTCTATGCTCTAGTTTTTAGATCCTTTGCGAGGTTTTCCCCAAAGTGCTATCTTTCAAGTTTTCTTTAGGAACTGGGTTCTTTCCACCTTGTAAAATTTGACACATAGATATTAAACTTAAATACGTTCATTGCCTATAGTAGTATAGGTATGGTGGCTCACACCTATAATCTTAGCACTCTAGGAGGCCAAGGCAAGAGGTTTACTTGAGCTTGGGAGTTCGAGACCAGACTGAGCAAGAGTGGTCTAAAGTAGAAAAATTAGCCAGGTGTTGTGTCAGGCACCTGTACTCCCAGCTACTCAGGTGGCTGAGGTACGAAGATCACTTGAGCCTAGGGGTTTGAGATTGCAATGATGATGCCACTGTACTGTGCCTGTGATGACAGAGCAAGACTCTGTCTCAAAATATGTATATATATTTTTTACTTATAACTGTAGTTGTGGTCCGGTAAGATGGGCACAAGCCATATTGATGTTATAGGAACGTGGTGATCTTACTTTTTCATGCACAGTTGTATATAACAGGTGTGTATGAAGGGGGTGGTAGAAGCCATTTTTATTATCAGTAGAGTAGCCAGTTTATAGTTTCACACTTAAATGTGTCAATGAGTTCCCATTAACTTCTCATCTCTCTATGTGAAGTGGCATCTTCACATTTATTTGCCAGGTTAAACTTAGGACACTGACATTACTGTATCAAGTATAGAGTCCCAGACGAGTGTGATTATTTACAAACCTTTTTCCTTTGGTCTTCCCTCCAAGTTGTTATACCTTTCTTTAACAGATGTTCAAAGTCCAGTGATCCAAACTAGGAAAATACGCTCCTTTTTGAAAGCCTGGTATTAATGCACTTGTTACAGCCTGAGGCAAAGCAGCAGGTCATAGTGAGCAAAGTCAGCACTGTGAAATAAGAGATAGGTTCAAACCCCACACTCTTTGCTAGTTAGGTGGGTTAGACAGTTATTTAACTGTTTTATTACTTTTTTTTGCTTTTGTTTCCTTATTAGAAAAGTGAAATGGCTACTACTTCATAGCTTTCCCTGAGGACTGAATGATGTGGTGTTTTTCTAGTATTCGTTCCAAGCACTGGACTCTCGGGGAGAATGGGAGCTTTGTCTCCTTCCATGTTGTGTCCCTCGTGTTTGCACCAGGGCTTGGAACATAGAATGCGGTTGATACGTATTTGCCGGATGACAAAGAAAATTAAAGCTCACACTGTGTGGTGCCTGGAAGGAGTAGGTGTTCAGAAAACAGCAGTAGCTGTAGCATTATATAAGAACTTGGATCACACACGTGGGGACAGGCTGGAAAGGTTTTGCTTCTTAGCTATATGTGTAAATTCTATTCTGCTTATCATGTGACGTTGAAGGTGCCAATTACAGGAGTCCCCACTCGTCCATGGGGATACTTTCCAAGGCCCCCAGTGGATGCCTGAATCCATGGGTAGTACCAAACCCCATATAGGCAGTCCCCAGGTTATGAATGAGATAACATTCTGTAAGTTTGTTCTTAAATTGAAATTGTATGTTAAGTTGGAATGGGTACATTTACCTATTACCTATAATAGTCTCTGTTCTTAAGTGCGAGTTGTACATAAGTTGGATGTTTATAACTCAGGGACTGCCTGCATACAGAATGTGTTCTCCTATGCATGCATACCTATAGTAAGTGTAATTTATAAATTGAGCATAAGAAATTAACAATAATAAAACATTGAGTATACTGATATTTGCAGTTTCACAAATAGAAGATTTGTTTTCACTAAAGATCTTAACCTTGACATACTTTTTTTCTTCCCTTACTAAATCAAGAACTGTCATCTCTTCACTTAAAAGAAGCATTTCACATCTTCTCTTTGGCATATCCCAGTTGCCAGCATCACTATTCTCGTGATTTGGTGCCACTATCAAATAAGATCACATGAACACAAGCACTGTGGTTCCACAGCAGCAGATCTGATGAGCAGCACAGCTGCTGAGGGACTCACGGGGGAGCACACACAGCAATGCCCATCCCAGGCCGGACAGAACGGGACAGCTTGAGATTTCATCATGCTACTCAGAATGGAGCTCAATTGAGAACAAATTATTTATTTCTGACTTTTCTACTTAATATTTTGGGCCACAGCTGATGGCGAGTAACGGAAACTGTAGAAAGCAAAGCCACAGATAAAGGAGGTGCTGTATGTGTGATATGGTGCTCAATACGTTAAAATTAAAGTGTCTTTTCTTGTATCCTTACTTTCTAGCAGTGTGTTACGGGCAAGAGTGAGAATAAGAACAGTCGTCGTCCTGCCAGTGAACTGTCCCCACTGTCACCTCAGAAGGAGTCTCAGTCTGGAGCAAGGTCTGCAGCATCAGGTAGTGGACCTGGGTTCCCAGTTCTCCCAGTCACTGCCCGGTGATTGCCATGTCTTGAGCTGTCACTGTGTGCACCAGGCAGTAGGATAGAAAGGTTTTTTTTCTCTTTTTATAAGCTTTACTAGGCTGTATTTACATACAGTGAAATTCACCAATTGTAGGTACACAAAACAAGAATTCCAATAGATGTGCACCGTAGCGTAACCCCCACCACAATCGCCATATGGGACATCTAACATCACCCCAAAAAGTTATTTGACCTTTTGCAGTCAATCCCTGCCCTGATCCTCTGGCTCCTGGCAGCCACTGACACTGCCTTTTCTATAACTTCTTATAAATTGAATCAGATAGTGCACAGTCTCTCCTGAATCCCTCTGTCAGCATAATGCTGCTGAGTTGCCCTACTGAGCGTGGCAGTAGTTTGTTCCTTTTCGTTCCATGCTGAACAGAATTACAGGTATAGGTAGCCGTCCCCCAGTTGTTGGTCACGGGGTTTCGGTTCAGGGCTATTAGGAATAATGCTGCCTTGAGTCTTTCTGGGGATACGTGGTTTCACTTCCCTTGGGTAAATACCTAGGAATGGAATCACCAGGTCATGTGAGTGTGTGGTTGACGTCTTAGGAACTGTCACACTGTTCTACAAAGTGGTTGTGCCATTTTACATGTACATCAGCTGTGTGTGAGCTCCAGATTGAAACAAACATCCTAGCCAGTCTCGTGGTGTGTGATGGCTCTCACTGGGTCCAGTCCCATGGTGTGTAATGGCTTCTCACTGGGGTCCAGTCCCGTGGTGTGTAATGGCTTCTCACTGGGTCCAGTCCCATGGTGTGTGATGGCCTCTCACGGGGGGCCAGTCCCATGGTGTGTGATGGCCTCTCACGGGGGTCCAGTACCGTGGTGTGTGATGGCATCTCACAGGGGTCCAGTCCCGTGGTGTGTGGTGGCTTCTCACTGGGGTCCAGTCCCGTGGTGTGTGATGGCCTCTCACTGGGGTCCAGTCCCATGGTGTGTGATGGCCTCTCACAGGGGTCCAGTCCCGTGGTGTGTGATGGCATCTCACTGTGGGGTCCAGTCCCGTGGTGTGTGATGGCATCTCACAGGGGTCCAGTCCCGTGGTGTGTGATGGCATCTCACGGGGGTCCAGTCCTGTGGCGTGTGATGGCCTCTCACAGGGGTCCAGTCCCGTGGTGTGTGATGGCATCTCACTGTGGGGTCCAGTCCCATGGTGTGTGATGGCATCTTACGGGGGTCCAGTCCCGTGGTGTGTGATGGCATCTCAGTGGGGTCTTAAGCATATGTCTGTTGACTGAGGGGTTGAGCATCTTATGTACTTGCTTGCCATACATGTGTCGTCTTTGGTAGTTGTTAAAATCTCTTGCACATCTTTTTAAATTTGGTTTTTGGTTTTCTAATTGAGTAGTTAGGAGTGCTGTACATATTCTGAGTACAAATTCTTTATCAAATACTAATTTATATGATGTGTGAATACTAATTTTCCAAAAATCCTCACTGTGTGTGGTTTGCCTTTTCATTTCATTGACAATGTCTTTCAAAGAGAAAAAGGTTTTTTAATTTTTTTTTAATTTTAGAATATTGCAAAGGTACAAATATTTTGGTGACATGAATTGCTTTTGTTTAGTCTGAGTCGAGAAACTTATTATTTCAGTGTAGTGCAACTTATTTTTTTCTTTTGTAGGTTATGCTTTTTGTGTTCTTTTAAAGAAATTTTTGCCTAGCCAAAAGTCACAAAGATTTTGTTATTTCTTGGAAGTTTTATAGCTTTAGCTTTTATGGCTTAGGTCTGTGATCCATTTCGAGCTGATTTTACAGGGTGGGTAAGGGTTGATAATGCTTTCTTTGCATGTAGAGGTCCAGTTGTTCCTGCCCTGTTTGTTCAGAAGATTGCTCTTTCCCCTATTGAATTACCTTGGCACTTGTTCAAAATAAATTGGTCATATACAAGGTCTGACAAGTTTGCACACTCATCCTAGAAAAGGTGATACATTCTTCACTGCTAAATATCACTACAGTCATCTTCAAACTTCTCCCCTTAGGAAGCTATGCACTGACACCAGTGCCTAGTCCATCCTTCAAAGCAATTTTGGAATTTTGGAACTGCCATCAAAGCTGTCATACATTACCCTTGATGCCCAGAATGTCATCAAAATGTCTTCCTTTCACTATTTCCGTTATCTTTGGGTAAAGAAAAGAGCCTCGGGGGGGGGCAGATCAGGTGAGTAGAGAGGGTATTCCAGTGCAGTTGTTTACTGGCTAAGAACTCTCATATATGATGCCATGTGAGCTGGTGCTTTGTCATGATGCAAGAGCCATGAGTTGTTGGCCAAGATTTTCAAGTAAGACTTTCCTGTTTCTCTATGTTCACTTGGTCTGCTGTGCTTCTCACAGTCAGTAGGAGATTTTGACACACAATTTGACAAGTTTTTGCAATGTTTTTATCAGTTCTTCTTGTTACTGACCACTCTGACTTTTCTTCATCAGTGACACTTTCTCTCCCCTCAGAAAAATGTTTAATCCTTTTGTATACTGCTGTTTAATTCATGGCATTATCCTTATAACCTTGGACTAATGTGTCCCTGACTTCATTTCCATTCTTGCCAGGTTTAGCAAGAAATTTACAAATGTTCATCCATTGCTCTAATTTAAGTTTCGACATTGTTAAGACAGAACACAACACAATAATGAACACCACTTCAGCAAGACACTGCCACACATCCACACAGACACAGCTGCAGGACACTGATACACCAAGGTTATGAACTCTTACTGAGTTGTCTATACAGTGTTACCCGGTGTAAGCACACTGTAGCAAGTTCACAAACTTAATTGTCAGACCTCATGTGTGGGTTTGTTTCCATGTCTCCTCTGTTCCATTGATGTGTGTGTCTACCTGCAGGCTAGTACTCTCTTGAGTAACATAGCCTTCAAGTAAGGCTTAAAACCTGGTGACTCCTCCAACTTTATTCTTCTTTTCAAAATGATTTTGAATGTTCTAGGTCCTTCGTTCAGATAAATGAGGGAATCAGTTTCTCAGTTTCTACAAAAAAGTTTGCTAGTGTTTTAATTAAAATTGTGTTCAGCCTGTAGATCAATGTGGAAAAAACCCTAATGACACTGACTCTTCTGCTCCACAGGCGTGGTGCAGTTGTCTGTTAATGTATGTCTTTAATTCTTCTCAATCTTGGAAAACCAGTGTATTAGTTATAGTTGCTCTTTATAGATTCTTGAAGACGTTTCTACACAGTCTTACTATCTGCAAATATAGCTTTACTTCTTCCTTTTCCATCTGTGTGTCTTTTCTTTGTGTTGCCTTATTGAATTGGCTGGCTCTCCCAGGGCAGTGTTGAATAGTAAAACAGATACTCTGCCTTGTTCAGAGTGTTAAGGGGAAAATAGTCGGTGTTTCATCATTAAGTGTGATGATGTGAGATGTGAGTTTCCCTCGAATGTCCTTATCAGTTGGAGGAGGTTACTGTGTAGTGCTGGTTTATTGAGGTAATCATTTGATTTTTCTCCCTTATTCTGTTAATATGGTGAATTATATTAATTTTTAAATAATAAATTAACTTTGCCCTTGATCATGCTGTTTTATCCTGTTTATATATTGCTGGATTCTCTTCCTAATAATTTTGTTACAGATTATTACACCTGTTGTGCAGAATACTGGTCCATTGCTTTCTTTTCTTACAGTAATTTTGTCTGGTTTTGATATTACAGTAATGCTGGCCTCAAAAGATATGCTGAAACTGTTCCTCCTCCTTCTGTTTTCTGGAAGAGTTTGTATGTAATTGATACTTCTTTATATGTATGGTAGCATTTACCAGTGAATCTGTCTGGGCCTGAAGTTTTCTCAGTGGGAAGGATTTTAACCAGATTAAATTCTTTAATAGATACATGTCTCCTTGGGTTCTCTGTTGCTATTGATTGATCTCTGGTAATTTATATCTTTTAAGGAATTTACCTGTTTATTCTAATTTGTTTTTATTGGCATAAAGTTTTTAATGTTTGTAAAGTCTATGGTAATGTCCCTGTCATTGCTGCTATTAATAATTTTTTCTTGATCAGTCTGACTATATATATATCAATTTTAATAACTTTTCAAAGGAGCAACTTTGAGTTCCACTGAGTTGTTTTTTTTTTTTTTTGGTTTTATATTTTATCCTTTTTTGTATTTTATTATATTATGCTCTAATTTTTATTACCTCCTCTTTTCTGTTTACTTTGAATTTATTATACTTTTCCTCATTTCTTTTGGTGGAAGCTTAGATCATTGATTTGAGACCTTTTTTCCCCTCTAATGTAAAAGTCTAGTGTTCTAAGCACTGTTTTAGCTTTGTCTCACAAATGGTTGTGCTTTCATCTCTTTTTCAGTCCTGACTGTTTCTAATTTCCCTTGTGTTTTCTTCTATGATCTTGGGGTTATTTAAAAAGTTGTTTAATTTCCTAATATTTGGAGATTTTTAAGATATTTTTATTTTATTAATACCTAATTTAAATGCAGAGGACTTTTTTGTATCTTCTTTTAAATTTAATGAGATTTTGCACAATGGCCCAGAATTTATTTTACTATATTTATATTTATTTATCCATCTTGATAAGTGTTTTATGTACACTTGAAAAGAATATGTGTTCTGTTACTGTGGAGTCATTTATTCTGTAAATGTAAAAAAATAGATGAAATTGGTTAGTAATGTTAATCCAGCTTTCTGTATTCTAACTAATTTTCTATCTGTTTTATCATTTATTATGACAGGCTCTAAAATGTGGAAAATGTCTGCAAATAAGTTTATGCTAGTATAACCGTGTTCACTGGCTTATTATAGACTCAGTTCAATAGGTTTTGCTTTATGTATTTTGAAGCTCTTTTTATTAGGCACATACACATTGAAGATGACCATATCCTCTTGATGAATCCCTTTATCATGAAACATACATTGCTTTGAAATCTACTTGCCTGATATCAGAATATCCAGTCTAGCTCTGTTTTGGTTAGTGTTTACATGGTTTTTTCCCATCCTCTTACTTTATCTTGTCTCTGTCTTTATAGTCAAGGTCAGTTTCTTGTAACCAGCAGGTAGTTGGGTGTTGCTTTTCACCCATGTGACAATCTCTGCCTTTTAATTGGAGTGCTTGCTCAGGCCATCAGCGTGGTTATGGGTATGGTCAGGTTAAACTCCATCTTCCATCTGTCCTTTATTCCTCCTCTCCTCGTCTTTTTGGGTGTCTTTTTTTATGAGTTCAGTTTCTCTCCAGTATTAGTTTCTTAGGCATACCTCTTCTTTTTATTCTTATTATGCCTTTTTTTTTAATTAGTTCTAGGAGATTACAACTTACATTTTTTATTTACACAATTTACCTTCAGAAATTATACTTATATCACTTTACATGTTAGAACCTTAAAACAGAGTACTTCCATTCCCCCCTTATCGTCTGTGGTATTTCTGTCATACATTTTAACATATATTCTTGGCTGGGCACAGTTTTTCTTTTTAATCCTCTTATTTTAACTTGTCTCCGTCTTTATACGTAGAGTAAGTTTCTTACTGTAATACTGGCACTGTGGGAGGCCGAGGCAGGTGGATTGCCTGAGCTCACAGGTTCAAGACAAGCCTGACCAAGAGCAAGACCTTGTCTCTAAAAAGTAGCTGGGTCTTGTGGCAGGCGCTCATACTCCCAGCTACTTGGGAGGCCGATGTGAGGGAATCACTTGAGCCCCAGAGTTTGAGGTTGCTGTGACTGTAACACCATGGCGCTCTACTGAGGGTAATGAAGTAAAGCTCTTGTCTCAAAAAAAAAAAAAAAATCCTTTTTTCTTTTAAATAGTAAATAACATTTTAAAGAGTTTTTTTTTTTTGATAAGGAAAAATAATTTTTTACTACTTACCCATATGCTTACTTTTTTTTAATTAGACGAGTTTCTTGCATGTTTTAATTCTTTCAAAGTCAGTGAGCAGGAGCTCAGGCTGTCAAATGCAAGATAGGAAAGGAAGGCGCTGTAAGGCCCATAGCGGAGGGGGCTGGGCCTTGGGACGCACGTGAGGAGTGAGCGTGTGTGAGAGTAATCTTTATGTTCAGTGTCAGGAAGATAGTGAGCTTGTTTTCAAATAGCTTATTTTGTTTCCTTATAAAAAATAGGTGAGACTGAGGGAGGAAGTAAAGAAGTTGAAATCAGTCAGTGCTGGGAGTAAGTTAGAGAACTGTAGCAGGGTTCCCAGGCATTCTGACAGTCCTCATGAGGTTGGTGATGATGAATTTATTGTAGAAACGATGTGTTCTCTTATGTGTTTGGCTATTTTGGTTTAGATAAGAACAAAATCAATAATCTGCTTTCTTGGATTGACATCTTGATAGTTATGAAAAGTCAGAGGGAAGAAGTCTAAGATGTTGCATGTGTGTTACTGAACGATGAGTAGGGAGGGAACTGAAAGACCAAGGTGCCTCCAGGAATTTGTAGTCGAAACAAGTAGACAAGAAGCTGAAGCTGAGATCTCACTTGGTTTTGGAGCTGGAGCAGTTAAGGTGACGGTAAAGGAGTGATGTGTGGCCTTGGGAGCGGATGGCTCAGGAGGCAAGGAGGAGATCTGGGGAAGACCAAGGATCTGCAAGTCTGTCCTCAGGGATTATGAAGTTATCTGGGAAAAACTCCAGGGCTGGATGGTGAGGAAAACTATCAGCAGGCTGCCAGAGTCTCTGCAGAAGGAGAGCCAGTTGGGCAGGTCACGCTCTGACAAGTGTGTCCTAATGATTTGTTGTTGATTTTTGATAGGAAGCAGTGACAGCAGTACTTACTTTGCTAGTAGTGATCATTCTTCTGGAATATCCCCAAATGGGCAGCAATCTCAGGATGCACAGAAAAAGGAAGCATTTCCCAGTTCAGCTGAAGAGCCCATCTGGAGAATGATACGAGAAGTCCCGGAGAGCATCCTCATGACGTATCAGGTACCTGAGAGGTAAGGAAGCACGTGGGAAGGCCCACATTGTATATTTTTGTGTTTTTGATAAAAAGTGGGGGTTTTTTAATGGTTTATGCATACCCCTAGAGAAATGTATTTTCAAATTTATTCATTTAAAGTGACATATGGTTTCTTAAAAATGAGGATTGTAGTGATAGTACCTCATACGTCTAAACATACAGACTAAATAAATGTCACACATTGTGAGACAAGAAAAGGAGAACAAGGTGGCTCATTCTGTAATTCCAGCACTCTGGGAGGCCAAGGCAGAAGGATTGCCTGAGCGCAGGAGTTCAAGACCAGCCTGAGCAAAAGCCAGACCCCCATCTCTACTAAAAATAGAAAAATTATCCAGGTGTGTGGCAGGTGCCTGTAGTTCTAGCTACTTAGGAGGCTGAGGCAAGAGAATCACTTAAGCCAGTGGTTCTCAACCTTCCTAATGCTGCAGCCCTTTCATACAGTTCTTGTGGGTTGCAACCCACAAGTTGAGAACCACTGGCTTAAGCCCAAGAGTGGAGGTTGCTGTGAGCTGTGACTCTTGACCCTCTACCCAGGGCAACAGAGTGAGACTCTGTCTCAAAAAAAAAAAAAAAAGAGAGAGAGAGAGAGAGAAGAGAAAACACAAGAGACAGTGCTTTCTAGGATGGCTCCTAAGTGCAAAAATGTTTCTGTTAGACCTTTCCTGTGCCCATACTAAAAAAAAAAAGAGGAGCCAAGGGAAATCTTTTTCTGTGCACCTCATTCAAACATAACCTACTTTCTACCAAGAAAAAAAGGTCTACTTTGCCAACTTGACAAAGAAATGATTCCGTTGGGTTTTAATGTGTAACATATTAATAAAATACATAGGGTGTATTACCAGCCTAAAAGAAGTGCTACTCATAGATGGCAAGATGAGAACCCCGTGTCTTGTTCAGGACTGTTACGGCTTTGTTTGCTTGTTTTCAGGGTTAAAGAAGTTGTACTAAAAGAAGACCTAGAAAAGCTGGAAAGAATGAGGCAGCAGCAGCCCTGGTTTTCTCATGGCCAAAAGGAGGAGCTTGCCAAGATCTATTCTTGGGTTCAGAGCCAGACTGTCCCTCAAGAAGCAGACATCCAAGTAAGCACAGTAACACCAGCTATCACCACTGACAGCTCCGTGCCAGGCAGGGCCTTAACACAGGTAGTAGTCCTGTGTGAGACCAGTGAAAATCTCAACCCTCACAGTTTACTTCTGTGGTAGGTGTTCCCCACCTTACCAGTAAGCAACAAAGTGAGCTGTACAGATGTTAAATAATAGTAAAGCTCATGCACATGTTAGTAACAGGACAAGGCTGTGCAGTTCATTGGATTTAAATACAAGTCTTTCTTGCCTCTAAGTGATTCTTTTTCTTCTACCAGTTGGAATGTTTGGAGGCAAAAATGAGTAAAGACATGAAACTGTCCTAGTGATGGAAAGGTAATAAAAAGAGTATGATTGCCTGGGGAGTAGAGGTATAAGAGCTTCAAATATGCCTGCGTGTTCGAAATGGAGGTTCACCCCAGAGGTAGTGTTTGTACCACACAGGAACTTCCATGGAACCCAAGTGGTCTTTGTGCTGTGGTGGGGTCTTCTCAATGAGATCATTTGTGAAAACCAGAACAGTAAAGCTGTGATTTGTACTGGTGCCAACCAGCAGTGGTGGCAGCTATGGTGATGGTAGTGGCATTTGTACTAGTAATGAGATCTTTATTCCCACAAGTATCAAGATGTGTGAAAGTAAAGAGTCAGGTTAAAAATTATAACAAAAGAATAAAGTTAGGTGTTCAAACCAGTATTGTTTAAGGCTTACAAAGTAAACAGATTACTTCCCACCACCCCCCTTAGTTAAAATTTAGTAACATTCCTTTTATTGTAATATGCTTATAGTACATGTAACAAAATTTACCTTCTTAGCTACTTAAGTGTACATTTGAGTGGCATTAAGTACATTCACATCTTGCATCCATCACCACCATGCACCTCCAGACCCGTTCATCTTGTAAAAGTGAAGCTCCCTACCCAGCTCTTCTCCCCTCTGATCCTTGCAACCACCATTCTGCTTTCTGTCTTTATGAATTCGACTCCTGCAGGTAGCGCCTATGAGTGGGATCGTGTACTTTTGGGTTTTTTATTATTGCATATTCATAGAAACCTTGCTCTCTTTTGGTTACTATTTTTGTGTCATTTTTTTCCATCCTTTCCCTTTTGTCATATTTGTGTCTAGATGTTTGCAGACAGTGTACATTTAGATAGTACATTTTAAAATCCATTCAGCTAATTTGTCTTTTAATTGGAGAATTTAGCCATTTGTGTTTAAAGTAATTACTGGTAAAGAAGGACTTGACCTGTATCATTTTACTGCTACTTTTCAATATGCCTTATAGTTTCCCCCCGATTTTAGTTGATTTTTTGATGTAAAATACTTTGATTCCTTCTCAGCGCCTTTTCTATATATCCTGTAGCTCTTTTCTGTATGATAATCATAGGAATTTCATTCAACATTCCAACATCGTATCACTCCAATTTGAATTTATACCAGTATAACTTCAGCAAAACTGCTTCCATAGAGCTCCATCCCATCTCTTTTCAGTTATTGATGTTACAGAATTGAATCTTTTTGTTTGTTTGTTTTTTGAGGCAGAGTTTAACTGTGTCACCCTCAGTAGAGTGCCATGGCGTCACAGCTCACCGCAACCTCAAACTCTTGGGCTTAAGCGATTCTTTTGCCTCAACCTCCCAAGTAGCTGGGGCTATAGGAGCCCACCACAACACCCGGCTATTTTTGTTGTTGTTGTTGTTGTTTAGCTGGCCTAGGCTGGGTTCGAACCCACCAGCCCCAGTGTATATGGCCAGCACTGCACTGTAACCACTGAGCTATGGGCACCAAGCCCAGAATTGAATCTTTAATATACATTCTGTGTCATAAAATATAAACTAATCCTTTTATGCATTAATCTGTTAAATTACATAGAAAAGTGTAAGATTATAAACCAAAGTTTATAATAACACTAGCTTTTGGACTAGTAATTTTCTTTGATTGTATTAGTCTCTTAAATCATGTAGAAAACAAAAAGGGGAGTTACACATCATCATTACAATAATGCTTCTTTCTTAATTTTCGTGTTTTGCCTTTACTCAGAGCCTTGTTTAGTCACACAGCTGTAAGTTACTGTCTGGAGTCATTTCATCTCAACCCACAGGACTGCCTTTAGCATTTCCCGTGTGGCAAATCTAGTGGATTCTTTTCTTCTGTATGCCCAGCTTTTGTTTATCTGCAAAGGTCTTAATTTCTCCTCACTTTTGGAGGACAGTTTTGTCAGATACAGGATTTCTTGGTTGACAATTTTTTTCTTGAAGCACTTCCCATGTATATATTGGCCTACTGCCTTTTGGCCTTTAATGTTTCTGTTTAGACATCTGCTGATAACCTTATTGAGAGGCCCTTGGATGTGCCAAGTTGATTGTCTCTTGCTTTCAAGATGCTGTTTATCTTTGGGTCATGGCTATTGAGTTTCATCCTGCTTGGAGTTCATTGAGTTTCTTCAATATATATGTCTTTCATCAAATTTGGAAAGTCTTCGGCCTTCTTTCTTCAAATAACTTCTCTGCCGCTTCCTCTTTTCCTTCTTCTTCTGGGTCCCACACATGCTTATTGGGTCCGTTGGATGGTAGCCCCAGGTCTCCTAGGAGATTCACTTTTCTTCAGTCTTTTTTCTTTCCATCTCTCAGACTCGACACTTTCACTTGACCTCTCTTCATTCATAGATTCTTTTCTTCTGCATACCCAGATCTGCCTGTGAATACCTCTAGTGAATTTTCATTTCAGCTTTGTACTTTTCAGTTATAAAATTTACTTTTGGTTTCTTTTTAGGTTTTCTCTTGCCATTTCCATTTTGTTCATATGTAGTTTTCTCGACTTTTCTCTGTGTTTTGGGGTAGTTCCTAAATCTGTCATCTGGTCTTCCCCAGCGAGTGTTTCTGTTTATTTTTTATTTCCTTTGAATAGGCTACACTTTTCTTTTTCTTTTATGCCTTGTGATTTTTTTTTGTTGCTGTTGCTGAAAACCGGACATTTGAATCTAATAATACATACGGTAAGTCTGGAAATCAGGTTCTCCCCCTTCTCCCAGATTTGCAAATTTTTGTTTCTGCTTTTGTCTTTTTATTATTATTATTTCTTTTTTTTTAAGACATAGTCTCATTCTGAGACTTTAGTGAGTAGAGTGCTGTGGCCTCAGCCTCACTCACTTGATCCTTGACTCAAGTGATGCTCCTGCCATAACACCCAGCTAGTTTTTCTATTTTTGGTAGAGATGGGATCTTGTGCTTGGTCAGTGTGGTTTCGAACTCCTGAGCTCAGGCATGAGCCAGTGCACCCAGCCATTTTATTATCACTATTATTATTATTATTATAGGCTATATCTCTGCTAGAGATTAGTAGGTGTAAACTTTGAGACTTTTCAGATCTTTTAAAGTCTTCTCCTTTCCCTGGGCATGCATGGTAACTCTCTAAATTCCCCCACATACGTAGTTTCTTTTGAAAGTCCTAGACTAGACTTGGCGCCCGTAGCTTAGTGGTTAGGGCACTGGCCACATACAATGGGGTTGAGGGGTTCCAACCCAGCCTGAGCCTGCTAAAAACAGCAATGACAACTACAACAGCAACAAAAAATAGCTGGGCATCGTGGCAGATGCCTGTAGTCCCAGCTACTTGGGAGGCTGAGGCAAGAGGATTGCTGAAAGCCCAAGAGTTTGAGGTTGCTGTGAGCTGTGACACCACAGCATTCTACCGAGGGCAACATAGTGAGACTGTCTCAAAAAAAGAAAAGAAAGTCATAGACTATAAATTGGCTCTCAAAGGGGGAAAAGGGAAAAATGAATGGCTCTTTACATCTCGTAGAAGTTGTTTCAGCTGGAAGGAAAGGAGCTTGCAGCAGTGGGGGAAGGAGTACAGCAGTGGCCACCAGCCTTTCTGTGCACCTCCAAGATCAGAAGCAATCAGTAATCCAGACGCCAGCCCCCTTTTTTGGAAGAACTGGCCCTTGTGGCCCACCCTGCCTCCCACAAGTTGTGGCAAGGGGCTCCAGGAACTCACACCTATCCCTGGGGCTAGGAAATGGGTAGTGGCTCCTGCACTGCAGGCTGAGATCAGCCAGAGTCCGACCACAGTCTACCATCTAAGCATTCTGGAAATCACAGGCCTTCTTCACACACGCCCCAGAGTTCCCAACAGCTAAACCAGACTGACTTTGTCAGTGCAGTTGTTGTCTGGGTGGGGAGACAGACTCCTAGGCTTCCTGCTCTGCCATGTTCTCAGAATCCTACCCTCTACCCCATTTTCAGAGAAAAGAATGAGTGTCTCCCATTTAAGAATGGTTAGATAGGGTCTAACCAAAATGTCTTCTTTTTTTTAATGTTGTTTTTCCAGTTTTTGACTACAAGGGTCTGTGAAGAATAAACTGTTGAATTGTCTAAAGCAATTTAAATAAAAGTATAGGCCAGGCACCGTGGCTCACACCTATAATCCTAACACTTTGGGAGGCCTAGGCAAAAGGGTTGCTTGAGCCCAGGAGTTTGAGACCAGCCCTGTCAAGAGCCACAAGACCCCAGTGAGACTGAGACTCTGTCGGTCATAGATAGATAGTAAGTATAGTCAGTGCATCATAATTAACAATGGGGATATGTTCTGAGCATCAGAAAGTGTACTTAGGCTCGGAGCCTAAAGCTCAAGCAGCTGAGGCACCAGCCACATATATACACCAGAGCTGGCAGGTTCAAATCCGGCCCTGCCTACCAAACAACAATGACAACTACAACCAAAAAATAGCCAGGCATTGTGGCAGGCGCCTGTA